>APFE031289158.1:29535-58246 GCA_000404065.3 Pinus taeda
GAGGTTTAATATGCAGGATAGTAAACCGGTGAAGGTTCCTATTCCTGTAGGTGTGAGGTTATCTGCTAAACAGTGTCCCAAGACACAAGAAGAGGAAGAGGACATGTCCCATGTTCCATATGCAAGTGCAGTTGGTAGTTTGATGTATGAAATGGTCTATAATAGACCAGACATTGCACATGTAGTGCGAGTATTGAGCAGGTTTATGTCAAAACCAGGGAAGGAGCACTAGACAACAATGAAGCGGGTTTTTAGATATTTCCATGGCACTAGTGATTATGGTTTGTGCTACCAAGGAAGACCAGCATTGGACAGAGTGTCGGATATTCGTGGCATTGTTGATGCAGATTGGGCTAGAGATATGGATCAGAGAAGATCTACAAGTGGGTATGTGTTTAACCTATTTGGAGGTGCAGTCAGTTGGATGAGTAACAAACAATCTGTAGTGGCACTATCAACTACAGAGGCAGAATACATGGAAGCCACTCATGAAAGCAAGGAAGCAGTTTGGTTGCAGAGATTGTGTTCAAGTATGGGGTTAGTACAGGGAGCTATAAGGATAGACTGTGACAGCCAAAGTGCAATTTTCTTCGCAAAGAACCCTGCTTATCACTCAAAGGCAAAGCACATTGATGTTCAGTATCACTTTGTGAAGGATATGATAGAAGACAAAAAGGTGTTGTTGGTAAAGGTGGACACTTTGAAGAATACTGCAGATGCATTGACAAAATCTGTTAGCTCTGAGAAGTTCTCTTGGTGTAAAGAAACAATGGGTGTTTCAGGGTTGGAAAAATGACTAAGATCTCCTGTGCCCCCTTGTCGAAAGAAAACAACAAGTGGGAGATTGTTGGGTTGTGTTATATTTTTTCCACATAGTTAACAGGGGGTTTGGTTTTGGACCCTATGTTAGGTTGGGAAAACCCACCTATGGTTTTGTGCATGACCTTCACACATGTTTTTTTTTTGCGATGGTTTTCGGTCCATGGTTTTGGACACAATGGTTTTTCGGTCCATGGTATTGGATGCTTTGGCATGTATAAATATGTATTATAACATTAAAAGGAACAATAATGAAAAATCAAGATGGTAGTCCCTGTTTTGGGATTTAGTGGGAAATATCTGTGTATAATTGTTTTATGTGTTATGCTCTCGCATTTTTATTTTTCCTGTGATTTAGAATTCGTATGCACGTAATTTCTGTACGGGGTTAAAACCTACATTGACTTGAAAATACCTAAAAGCATGAAGAACATGCTTGACCTAATTAACTTGAGCATGAAACCCATGCTTATAAAATAATAATTATTTTTCTCCTTATTCTTTTTACATCAAATATAAAATATAAGAGCGTGAGTCATTATGAAGAACGAACCTAATTACATTTTTCAACCGTCTCCCTATCTCCTTCCTCTCCTCTTCTCTTTCTGCCCTCCTCTTCTCTTTACCTCACTTTCACTCAATCTCTCCCTTATCACTCCCTCTTTCTCTCCACATTTATCTCTCTATGCCTTTATTATTTCATCCCTCTCTCTCTCTCTCTACCATGTCCCTCTCTCTGCCTCTCTCTCTCTCTCTCTCTCTCTCTCTCTCTCTCTCTCTCCGCCATCCAACTTTTTTTTTTTTTGCTTAAAAAAGAGACGGTCCTTCTATTGAATTAGATAAGAAAATAAATTACAAAGGTTAGAACAATCACATACAGACGCAAACCCCCACAAAGGAAGAGGGAAAAATACACAATGTGCCTAAAAAAACCCACCCATAGGTCAACTAAAACCAAGGCCAAGACAACACTATAACTTTAAGCATGCATGTCGACCCCAAAGTTAGCCACTATTGATTTGTCTCCTTTTGATCCGATGGACTGAAACCAAAACGCGTGGAGCAGTACCTAGTAGAAAAACCCCTAAACTACTCGACCAACGTTGGCCATCGATCTTCACCCTCTTATCCTACGGCTAGTATCCATATCGCATGGCTTAAAAGCATGATAAATACCACGCGATGAGGGTGGTATTCCTTTCCTGTCCCCCGCCATGTGCTGCTCACTGAGTGGCATCGCTGGCTTTCCATGTAAATCATCTTTTGTTTTGAGGGCGCCCGATGAAGGTGGAAAACCATAAGCAGCTTTCACCTTCCAGACCCACATACTTGCACGACAAACTGTGGCCATTGATCTCCCCCCTCCAGATCTAACGATCACTATCAACATCACACCACCGATAAACCTGAGGAATATCACGCGATGAGTGTAGTATTCTATCTTCTTCCCTCGCCATGCGTCGCTTGCTAAGTGGCATCGCTTACCATCTGGGAAAACCAATTCTGGGTCAAGGGGCGCCCAATGTGATTGGTTTCTCTCAAGCAACTTTTGATTCTAGTTCCCTTATCCTCTATCCTCCAATGTGTTACGCGAGGACGACATGCCCAGAAGGGTCACCTCGTGCATGGAATGTCCTTCTTCATGGTAGCCCATTTCCTCATAGTTTTTTCCTTTTGAGCAGAAATCCTATGGCCTGATGGCTGTCTTTGTCCAGGATTCCTGTGAGAAATTACAGTGCTTAGCCTGTGAGAAATACTTATGCTTCATTGACATGAAGTGAAATATTGTCTCATTGCTTATTTTGATATTGTTGTCTTTCGTTGAGGGCCCATGTTGAGAATTCATCTCTCATTCTATCATTCGTTACCTCCTCCCACCAGCAGCATATGTCGATAAACTTGCTTCTAACCCCCTCATTGGCAAGCCAATCTGCCACTTTGCTGGCTTCCCTACGAACATGCACAAACCTAAGAGTTCTTAGAATTCTTAGGTGTGATTGAATTCTTTGGTAGACTTGTAGAAGCCGCTAGTGACCTGAGATTTTCTCTGGTGCTGCTCCCGCATTTATCCACTCAACCGAATTAATTACTAACTCCGAGTCAGCCTCAATGATGACATTATGAATGTTGTGTTAGAGCAATATTTCAAGCATAGATCCATCGCCATGAGCTCAGCAATATTGTTGGTTCCCTTCCCTAGATAACTGTATAAAATGACTTGTATGTTTCGCTCCTCATCTCTCATGACCTCTCCATAACCTGCTTCTCTAGGATTTCCTTTTGAGGCTCCATCTATGTTAAATTTTAAAAAACCTTGAGAAGGGGGTTCGCAGAAAGCCTATCCTTCTGAGGTATTCTTTTTGATCTGCAGAGGACACTGGGGGAGATGAAGAAGATCAAACTTTTCCAGGATTCTGGCCTCTCTGTGTCCTATGGGTTTTCTAGTAGAAACAGCCCCCTGGATGTAGACAGTCCCTTGAGTTGCTTGATGATTAGTTTTAGGATGTTGCTTACTGGGATCATTTTGTCTTTGAAAATCCTATTGTTGCACTCCTTCCATACATTCCATATTAAGAACCCTGGAGTCAACACCCAGGCTGAGTTTATTGTATCATTATTTGAAAAAAATTCTGCTAGTTTTTGAGCGTAGCTATGATGTCATCTTCGTGCCTGTTTTTTTTTCTTGAAGACATCTCCAAACCATTTCCATAGTGTGGCAGTGTAGGAGCATCTATTAAGGAGATGATTTGTGGTTACATCCTGTTGTCCACACAGGTGACATCTTGAGGGTCCAACAAAGCCACTTTTGCTTAGATTATCCCATGTTAGAATCTTACCCTGATGAGCTAGCCACTTGAACAGTTTTACCTTCATCGAATGAGGGTTATCCCAAATTTCTTCCCATGTCTTGTCAGTGCTTGGAAGGTTAAGCCATGTGGCAATTCTTTTGGCCTCTTTAATGGTGAAGAGACCTGCCTTGTTCTTTCCCCATCTTAATTGATCATCCGAGGTTGAGATTAAGATTTTCCTTTTTTCCAAAAGACTTTTGAGGGCTATAGCTTGAGTATTCAGCGTGCTCATCTCATTGTAAACTAGAAGTTTCCAAATTCTCCATTTTCCATTGTTCCTTGGTTGATCCCAAAAGTCACTAACCCTCCTTAATCCTTTGCTGATGGTATCTGTTTGGATACTAGCTAAATCCTCACTACTGTGATTTCCCTGCTGCTACCGATTGTCCTCCCAGAACCAAGCCAAATTTCCGCTTCTGATCTCCCAGAAACTATGTTTTTGAACTAGGGCTCTATTCTCCCAGACCCTGTTCCAAACTTGAGAACCTTTTACTTGTCCTATAATTCTTATGAGGTTTGTGTCCTACCAATTCATTGCATACTTTTGCTTCCATAGTTTTTCCTAGGGGGATTATATTTCCTTTAGCCATCTCCACCAAACTTTAGCTCCCAGAACTCTGTTGAGAATTTTTGGGTCATGTAGACCTGGGCCTCCATGGGATTTAGGTTTGCATACCCTTTCCCATGCCACTAGGGCCCATTTCTTCTTTTCTTCACCTTTCCCCCATAGAAAGTCTCTTTGAATGTTTCTTATTTGAATACTGACCCCAGTTGGTGCCAGAATGGCTGATTTCATATAGATAGGGATGGTTTGGAGTATAGCCTTAGTGAGAATCAGCCTTCCTGCTAAATTTAGGGCTTTGTTTGTCCACCTGCTGATTTTGTCTTTCAATTTATTCAAAGCAGGCTCCCAAATGTCCTTGTGTAATGGTTTATTACTGAGGGGAACTCCTAGATACTTCGACGACAATGAATCTCTTTGAATGCCCAAAATTCTGGATAGATTTCTTTGAATTGAAATATCAATATTTAAAAAGAAAATCTTTTATTTAGTAAGACTTACCTCAGTAACCGCTACCATAGCAAACTCATGCAGAATTAGCTTGAATTCTTTGGCTTCCTTGACTGTAGGTGTGTCTTGAAGCATAGTGTCATCCATAAATTGTTGATGTGTCACCATGTCCCCTCCTCGAGTGAGTCTCAGACCTTGAATTTTTCCTTTCTCCTTAGCAGTTTTGATTGCTCTACCTAGCCCTTCCATCATTAAGATGAAAAGGAAAGGGGAAAGAGGATCACCTTGCCTGAGACTTCTTGTAGGCTTGAAGGTTTTTGAGGGAGAGCCATTGAGAAGAATTGAATAGCTAGCAATGGTAACAAGAGCCATGACCCACTTAATCCAATTATAGTCAAAGCCATATGCTTTTAGTACTACTCTTATGTACGCCTAGCTAAGTTTATCATAGGCTTTCACTATGACCAGTTGAATTATCATCCCTGCTTGCTTATTGGTGATGAGTGTATGAACCATTTCATGCAGTTGAATTATGTTATCCAAAATTTGTCTCCCTTCCACATAGGTTGTTTGCTCCTCAGACACCAGGGTGGGGAGGAGAGGTTTGAGTCTATTTGCAATTACATTGGATATTATTTTATACACCACATTGCATAATGCTATACGTCTAAATGTTTCTGAAGATGTGGCCTTTTCTTGTTTGGGGATTAATATTATGCAAGATTCATTGAGTGCCCTCAAGACTTTTTTAGATTTGCATGAGTCTTCTACTACCTCTAGAATATCATGCTTTACAATCCTCCAACATGTCTTATTAAGTCCACATTGAAGCCATCTGGGCCTGGAGCTTACCCATTGTACATCTCTGTGATGACTTCCTCAAGCTCTTCCTATGTCACTAGTCTGTTGAGATTGTAATTGTCTTCTCCAGAGACTGGTTTAGGAATGTACTGTGTAAATTTTTCAGTAAACTATGATCTATCTACTGTAGTTTCTTCAGAAATTCTTTGGAAATGCTAAACTAGAACCTCTTCCATCTCTTCATGAGTGTTTGTTTCTAAACCATGATGATCTGTAAGTTTCACAATTATGTTGTTGTTTTTGTGAGCTATGGTGGATCTGTGAAAGAATTTGGTGTTTCATTCCCCTTCCTTAATCCATTGGACTCTGGATTTCTATCTCAAGAATATTTCATCTTGTAGACATTTGTTTTCCCATTCATGCTGAAGTGACTCTGATATCTCTTTGCTTTCCTTTGTTTAGCCTTCTGTGATAAGAATTTGAGTTATTTCCTTCAGTTTCTTTTCCACTTCTCCTTTAGCTTTGAAGATGTTACCAAATTCATTTTTATTCCACTCTTTGAGTCTTCCTTTAATGTGTTTTATCCTATGATGTAGAAGGAACATCTTTGTAACTTGCAAGTGTAGCTCTTCTTTCCACCATTTTTCAAAATTTGTGAGGAAATCTGAGTGCGTGAGCCAAACGTTCTCAAACCTGAAGGGGATATTCCTTGGTTTACCAATTAGAGAAGCTTCCAATTGGATGGGATAGTGGTCTGAACCTCCAAAAGGAAGGATGAACGTTGTCTGGCCACTTCCCATGAGTAGAAGTTCCTCTGAGATAATAAATCTGCCTAATTTTGAGGCTACTTGGGTAGAGCCACCTCTTTTATTATTCCAAGTGAAAAAACCATTGCTAGTGTCCATATCAACCAGTTTCATAATGGTGAGAAAGTTCTAGAAGGGAACTGAATCCATACCGAGTGTTCTAGTTCTCTCTTTCTTCTCCATGAGTGATTTTATCATGTTAAAATCTCCCCCTAGAATGCAGGGTAAAGCTTGGTATCTCTTTTTGATATCTTCCAGTGTAGTGAGGAGCCGAAGTTTATACTCCACTAGCTGAGGACCATAGGCACTGGTGATCATGTAACATTGCTTGTCACCTACAGGTTGGACAATCAAGGAGAGGTGGTTTCTTGACGCCTCCGCATCAAGCATACCAAATTTCTGAGGATCCCATAGAGTGAGAATGCCTCCAATAGATTTATTTTCCTCGACCTCAAGATATTCATATCTATTTAGCCATTTTCTATGTTTTTCCCTGACCTTCTCCACTGAGTATTTGGTTTCCTATATAAACACTATGTCAGGTTTTTCCTCTTTGATCCTATTGTTTAGCTTTCTATGGTTTCTTCTACTCCCTAGTCCTCTGATGTTCCAGGTTGTGATCTTCATTGAGGGGAGGTTTTGAAGGAGTAACTGGAAAGGTCTTTCATCCTTCCTAGGTCAATCATGAGTTTGCCACACTCTAGCAACAATTCTTTCTATCTCTTTCTTCCTCTCTTCCTACCTGGGTTTTTTGCCCATTTTCCTGTTATTAATCCTATTGAGGAAGCCCCTTTGTTTTCTTAGCTTTCATGTCCTCTTTTGACTCCTACCTCTCTTTGGTGTGACTTGTTAAGGAATATCTGTTGTACCTTGTTTACTTCCTCCTGTGCAATGGAGTTTATTCACAGGTTTTCTCCTTGTTCTAGAAACTTTTCAAGCTCCACATTCTCCCTTTCTAAGATCTCCTATAAGTCTTGGTCCTATGTACAACTTTCATTTTCAGTCATTTCATGGTCTTTTTCTGCTTCCATGGTGCTCAATGGGTCTGTTGTGTGTTCATTATGTTCCTATGTGAACTCCATGTTGGTCTGTTGTCCTTTCCCCCTTTCGGCCTGATTCTCTATTTTCCTTTGATTGCCCTCAGCTTCTTCTCCTTCTTCTAAGATCTGAAATCTATTGCGACTTCTTGTTTTACTATCATTATGATTCTTTTGTATCTTCCTTCCCCCTCCTTTCCCTTTTCCTCCCACTTTAGTAAAAATTGTATGGTATTTTTCTTTACTGGTGCTTATATGTTCCTCCGTTTTATTAAGAGGACAATCTCTGAATAGGTTTCCATGCTCATTACATTTGCGACATATGAATGGGATATGCTCATAGTCAACTGTCTGAACCCATTCGTCATCATAGACTTCTAGAATGACCTCATCTGGAAGAGCTCCTAATAGGTCGATCTCCACACATATACAGGCATAGGAGGTATACTTACCTCGTAGTGTTGCCTCTGAAATCTTTAAAAAATGACCTAATTTATTTCCTATAGCTTTTAAAGACTTTGGAATCCAATAATATGGAGGTAAGGAGTAGAGTCTAATCCATACCTGTACCGATGTGAATGCCTCTCACTCTAGCACAAAGTTCATTGTCCATGGCCACATATATAAACCAGCTACCACATAGAAGTATGGTCCTCCTTCAAGAATCCTATCTCTGTCCTCCATGTTCGTGAACACCACTGTGAAGAAACCTTTGGATCCAAGATGTATACTTAACTCCCATTTTGGTTTCCAGTTGTATTTTATCCAAGTGTACAATGCTTTCTTTGTCGTCCAGATTCCCATAAACTTGCATATTATAGCATAGTCTGCCATATGTGCCTTGTGCTTTTGCAGAGCTACATCATTCAATATTACCTGTGGTTTAGTATTGGTCTTGGGTTTACATGGCCCCATCTTGGTTCTATTCTCTGTTCCCTAACCTCTGTCTTTTGTTTTCTCCTCCTGTCAGTCTTCCTCGTGGGTCCCTTGCTCTGCATGGGTATTGCTGCCTTCCACCTTCTGGGTTTCAGTATTTTTTTTCATGTCCTCCGAGAATTGTGGAGGCTTGTTCTTTTTCCCTGCCCTTCCTCTGTTTGAAACTACATTATTGTAGGAGGGAGTGGAGCTCCCTCCTCCCAACGCTTCTATGGTTACCTGTTTACCTCTGTCACTTCCTTTGTTAAACCCTAGAACCAGGTCTTCTTCCTCCCATCCGCTCGACTCTCATCATTGGGCAATCATAGTCATTCAACGATAACTGCCATCCAACTTTGTAACTATCCCCCTCTTCTCTCTCTTAAATCTGGTCGCGTTGTATTTTTTTTAAGGAAGTATCTAAATGAAAAAAATTGAATTGGTTGTAAAATATCAAACCTATATTTTGGATAAATCATGTCAAAGAAAATACAATAATGAAAAACTTAATCATGCTCTATCTTTCATCTATTATTGTTAGTCACTTTTCTTGCTCTCATCGCCTGGATCCTTAGTTACCATGGATCTATGTTGTTTCTTCAGAATATCATTTATATTATATAAAGTTCGCATCATTATACTTAAAAGTATTCTCATTTTTAATTTTATTAAAACCTTCATTTAATTTCTATAGAAATATTTTTCGTAGTTGTGAGGATAGAGAGTTTAGATATATCTCAAAACTACTTATAAAATTTTTCCATTTAGATTCCATTAAAAATGTTATCATATTTGGCCCATGGTATTAGAAAAATCATATTTGCAAATTAATAATATCCATTTTCAAGTGGGGGCCAATATTCATAGTTAAGAATCTTGTCATATTGTTATAAAATATTTTGAATGTGAAATAAGTTATGATTTTTTGGCATGTAGTATTGATAAGCCATGGTATTGGCCCATGGTATTGTAGAAAAATATATTCACATGTTCATAATATGAATGGAAAAAGTGGGGGTGAATATCCATGGTTAAGGATCTCGTGATAAGCTATGGTATTGGCCCATGCTATTATAAAAAAAATTATTTACAACTTAATAATATATATGGTAAAGTGGGGGTGAATATGCATGGTTAGGAAACTATCAATGTTGTGGATAAAATATTTTGATTATGAAATAATTCATGCCTTTCAGTGTATGTTGTATTCGTAAGTCATGGTATTAGCCTATGATATTCTAACAAAGTCTATTTACAAGTTAATAATATCCACTATAATATGGGGATCAATCTCCATCATTAAAAATTGTCATATTGCTATAAAATATTTTGGTTGTGAAATAAGTTATGGTTTTTGGGAATACAGTATTTATAAGCCATGGTGTTGGCACATGGAATTGTAACAAATCTTACTCACAAGTTAAATTAATTGTAAGATGCTTTTCATTTTTTCAACTTTTGAGCTCTTTATCTACATATTTAAGTGTCTCACATTTTTTAAAATGTTGATGTCAGCATCAAGGTTTTTTTTATATGTAACTAGTTGCAAGTATCAACTACTTTGTAGTACTTGCTTGTCACACTATATAAATTATCTATAACAAATTGAATTTTATCAATTTGACTTTTTATTATTAATTGAGCCAATATTTCAATGAACATTTCAAGTGTCCACGTCCAAATAGTTTTGTGCTATGAAACTGTAGCAAGTGTCAACTACTTTTGTAGTACTTGTTTGTCACATGATATAAATTATCTATAACAAATTGAATTTATAATTTTTATTATTTTAACTTTTTATTATTAATTGAGCAAACATTTTAATGTTTACGCTTATCATTTTAAATTTTTATTATTAATTGAGGCAATAGTTAAATGTTTAATCTCATTTCCAATATCGTTTTTATTTTTTATTACATCTTAATGAAACAAACATTTAATATTATTTACATACTTGCATTACACTTTACACTTGCACATCTAATTACACTTGTAAAGCTGCCTCTTAACAAAATAATTTGCAATTATATAAAAAATTTAAAAAATACTATATTATTAAATTAATTTATTAAAATAAACATTAGAAAAAATTAACTATTATGATCATATATTACCATTATATATATAAATAAATAAAATAAGTACCACGAACTTTCCTCACTTGATATTTTATTAACTTTTTATAAGTTTCAATAATAATGGGATTATTTTTTTATAGGATTTTATGGCTTATATTTATAATATTCATATTTCAAGTTGAATCTAATTTTATTGTATAATTTGAAATATTACGAACATAAATCAATATAATCCCTTGATTTCCATTTTTTTCATTTATTTATAATATTTATAATTTTAAGTTGAATTTAATTTTATTGTATAATTTGAAAATATTATAAATATAAATCAATATTATCCCTTGATTTCCATTTTTCATTTATCTCTTGAAATATTTTTAAAATTTACATATTTATTTACATAATTTTTATTTTTTTAAAAGATTATTTCACTGTTTCAAAATTCATACCATAAAAATTAGTATATTCTCTTAAAACACTCTATCGTGTAAAGATTATTGGTTTGAAAAAAATTCTGGTGAAAGATGTCGGGAAAAAAGACCATTTAGACGTAATCTCTATTTAACCTCCTTATCATTAAAATAAAATATTCGAAAAATAAAATAAAAAAATTAATTGCTCTAAACCGTAACTCTTTCTTGTCCGTGCCACAGGTTCCTCTTAAGTTAGATTTGCTTTAAATAAAACATCTTCTATTTTTTTAACCACAATATAATATATAATATGAATATAAATTCGACCTTTAAGTGGTTTTAACAACAGGTAAATATTAAGAACTATGCGCTTTTTTCAATTACATCCGACTACTCAATTACATATCGTAATTTCATTTGGTATAAAAGTTAAAATTATATCAACGGTATAGGTAATAGCTAAGTAGCCCGAAAAACAACGAAAAAATTCAACTGGTATTATTGTTTGAAATTATAACATACGTCCAAAATATCAAGCATTAATGTTTCAGTCATTATTGCGAGATTTGTAGTTTGAGCTTTTTGGAGCATTTTTGAGTTAGAAAGCAATTTCATCATGTGGAGAAGGAAGGGTGAAACTTATGCACTCACGAGTGCTTGGATCGACTTTTTGAGGCGGAGCCAACTGCGATACAATGACGTTGTCAAATTTTGGTGGGACCAGTTCCATGGCAGGTTCTGTATCACAAGCAGGCACCACTCAGATATCGTGAATCCGTCTCTAAAGTCACCCAATGCCGCTGGAACAATGAAATACGAAATGGTCAAAGACTTTAAATTTTCGCATCAAAGAAAAATACATTAACCATCAAATACAAAATACAAAATGCAATGGCAGAAATCATCCCGGCCCATGCTCGAGAGCCGAAAACACGGAGTTGAGTGATCTCTGGTTTAGTGTCGCTCCAAGCCTCAAAGGGGGTCTAATTCTTGATAGACCTATGAGGAGATCTGTTCTGGATGAAGTTAGCAGAATTAAGTGCTTCGGCCCATAGCTTATGAGGCAATGATTTAGCATGCAACATGCAGGAAGCCATCTCTTTGAGAGATCGATTCTTTCTCTCAGCAACTCCATTCTATTGCGGAGTGTATGGAAATGTGTACTGCAACTGTATACTGGACTGAAGGCAAAGGTTTCGAAGTGCTGTGTTAACATATTCCCCCCCATTGTCTGTACGGAGGGCTTTGATCTTTCTCTCTGACTATGTCTCAACTAGTGCTTTGAAATCTTCAAAGGGCTCAAAAACTTTAGATTTGTTCCTGAGAAGATACGTCCAAGTATACTGTGAGAAATCATCAATAAATGTAAGCCCATACCTTTCTTTGTTGATGGAAGGATGAGGAAAGGGCCCCATCAGATCACTGTGGATCAGATCTAGAGGAGAGGATGCTTTGTGAGTCTTGTCAGTGTCAAACTTTTCTCTGGGATGTTTGCCAAGAACACACCCTTCACAAACGCCTTCAGAGAAACTGATATTTGGCAAGCCTTCCACCATCTCATTCTTGCTTATCTACTGCATATACCTATAATTTAAGTGACTAAACCTTTCGTGCCAAAGCCTTACTATCATCAGCGTGTGTAAGCAATAAGGAGGATTCAGATTCAATAAATTCAGAAAATGTATATAGTCTGGCTCCATTGTTTACCTCACCAGTTGCAATTTTGGCGTTGCTATGTAGATCATATATGTTTAATGCATCTGGAGTGAATTCCACTCTCTTTCCGGTGCCGGAATGAGTGATCTGATAAACTGAAAGCGGGTTTACTGAAAGTTTTGGAACATGAAGCACATCTTCAAAGCTTCCATGTAAAAGTTCCACTCTACCTTTTCCGGTGACCTCAATAGGTGAGTCATCTCCCATGAGGATGGGAGGTCCTTTGCATGCATCCAAAGAGAAATAGACTTCCTTTGCAACAACCATATGATGTGATGAACCAAAATCTATAATCCATGCATCGGGAGAAGAATTAATTGCAACTAAAGAATGAAAATTATTACCTCTCCCGTGTGGCAGATCCTCCGTTTTCTTCTTGGCGCCCTAAGGGATGTGATCCCCAAGGTTGTGCTTTTGAAGGATTTCTGCCATTTGGTCAATTTGTTTCTTCATGCAAGAGGATTCTGGATGGAATCCTCTTTGACAGTAGGTGCATCTGTTTCCTTTCTTCCCTTTCTCATTTCTCGAGCCGGAAGAGTCATTGAAGGGCTTGGTGTACCCTTCCTTCTTTGGATGGGAATGTGCTTTTCCCTTGTCTTTTTGCTGTTGATTTTTCTGACTTGAATCAGATCTGTGATGTTTATTGTGGCTGCTATCATGCACAACAAGTGCATGCACTTTTGGAGGTTTGATTTTCCCCATGCCAATGAATTTATCTTGCTCAAAAATAAGGGACTCCATAAATTCTTGGAGAGAAGGCATAGTGTAGGATTTACCTGTTGCGAGCCTTACTGAATGAAATGTAAACACAAAGACGGAGTATTCCGGTCCGAGCTTTGACATAATAGAGAGAATTTGGCGACTCTCCTCCTTGGATTTGTCAATTCCACAACCCTTGAGTTGTAGCAATATATCATTATATTTGGTGAATAAGTCTTGAATTCTATCATAGTTCTGTGGATCCAATGATAGCAGCTCCACTTTGAGCATATGTCCTTTCATCTCGTCTTGTTTCCGGTAGAGATCTTCAACCTTTTTCTAAATCTCATTGGGAGTATTGCAGGCAGATAGATGAAACTGCAACTCTGGAGAGATGCACATGCATATGGATCCGTGGGCCTCATCCATACGATTGAGGTACTTGGTTTTCTCTATGGCTGAAGTGGGTTCCACTTCTATAGCCATGATAATCCTGTACAACCCTTTTTGACAAAGGTATTGAGCCATTTGGTCCTTCCATTCGTGATAGTTGTATGGTGTTAGGATCGATGCTTTAGGAAACTCCATTTTTCTGTCATTTTTCGATCTCCGAGCTATAATACCTGCAAAATAAAGTACTGGTCCGCCTTTTATCTAGCAACCTGTGGGATTTGATACCATCTAAATGTGTTAGAAACCTGCACAGATGAATATATCTAGTAAAGGTTGAACACACACCTTTGCAGAGCAAAAACACTAAAGGAAAATCGAAAGAAGAAAATAATGATTCATTAGAAAATATTTACAATGCTCATGATATAGCATTACTAGGTGAAGATCCCAAGGTAATGCACTATAGTGGTGATAAATGAGAAGACTCAACACCTACAACAAGTTCCAGAGATAACTAGTCAGCTACGGAGTTAAAGAAGGAGCAAATCAAGGAGTAAATCATGCAAAAGGAATCTTGCATGCAATCCCATGCTCTAACTAGGAGTCTGCATGTAGATGTGTAGTAGTTGCATGTAGTCGCATGCTCTAACTAAGAGTCCGCTTGCATGCAATCCAATGCTCTAACTGAGAGTCCGCATGTAGGTGTAGTAGCTCCAACAAGCAGCAGTCTTATGTAAATATATTTCATGTCTTAGAATTCAATACTAAGTTTATTGTATTGCTCCAAAACCTTCTTCCTCATTTGTCGTCAGCAAATATTATTCAAAAGTCTCTGAAATCGCTAGGAAATTGTGTGACATTAAACCCTGGAAAATAGTCTCGTGGTGCGCGAAGGTAGCTCCACGAAATTGGCCTCTCGGTGAGTGAACCTAGCTTCGCGAAAGTCACAACTCTCTGCCTCTCCTCTCCACAAAATCGAAAATTAAATTTGCCAAATATTTTTCCAACAAAATGTAATCGATAAAAGAACTCAAGACGTTAAATTTTGACATCGAAGCAAAATAATTTAACCATAAAATACAAAATAACAAATGCAATGTCAGAAATGATCCAAATCCTCAAATGTAGCCCACATAAATGGTTAAAACATTAAATTTTCATGGAAACAACGTAAATTCTTCCTAATTAAAACTTAAATTTCGCAGTTCAAAATGATTGGAATTCAAACTTGACCAAAAGTAAATTTTCAAATTTAAGAGGATTTTAGTTTCAATAGCAAGCTCATTGATTAACCTCAAAATTCAACATCAATCATGTGTCGCATTTCTTCGAATGTTCAGATTTACATTAAAAAATGTTTAGATTTACATGCAAATTCGACATTATGGATCTTCTGAAAGCAAATCGAACAAATTGTTGTAAAAGGAAAATATTACCTAGGAAAGTGCCCTCTAAATTATTTTTTCAAACGAAACCATAATGAATGCCATATGCCTCAAAAATTCATTGTAGAAAGCCAATAAAATATTCCTCCATACAAGGTTTCTCATATTGCAACTAAATTTGCGCCACCCAACCACACTTTTCTATTGGGAATTTCTGATAATTCCAGAACAAAAAGAACAGAGAATAATGCTCTGTTTCTTAACACAAAGAAAAATTAAAATTGTTTTTGTTGAAGACAAAATTTCACAAACAAAAAAAAAAACATTCTTTCATTAACAAAAAAACAACTGTTACAAAAAGGTCTTCCTCTTAACAGAAGGATTCCAGCAAGAACACCTGCCTTCATATGCCTTAAGTTCTTCACTCTGTCTCTGCATTAGAAAAAAAAACTATTGTCTGTAATGCGCTGCTATGTATTACATTTCATTTTCAACAACAAAAAAAACATGACATTACACTTTACTTGTATCATTAGAAAAACGAGTCTCGTAAATAATAAAAATAAATTCTTTACCTACATTTACCAACCACAGTAAGTTTTCATTAATTACTTCACTGATAAACAGTGGCTCGTTGATGATGTATGCAGCCAATTGGTCCTACGTTTGCCCCCAATATCTTCCAAGCGTTAAGATTGTACAGTCTAGTGAACTGAGGTCTGTACGAATGGATGGGACTCTGTACGAATTCTTCAGGAGTAACTTGTTTCCTCCCTTCCATTCCAAGCATGGAGATCATCTCTTCTCTGGTATTAGCAAAGTTGTCGATTTGTGCATCCATTGGAAGCCTGCCAATCCAATCGGACGGTTGTCGACAAAATCGCACGGCACTTTCTTACAGAAATTTACACGCCGGGGAGAGTAGTTTTGGCAAACCACCCAAGGGACATGTTAGCTGATGAATGTGATTGCTGCCCTTGGAGAATTACCATCATTTCGTTAAAAGCGGTGCGGGGAACTGGCGGTTTTGGCGCTGCAGTTGAAAGTAACATTTCAACACTCCCCTTTAGTTTCAATTGTTGGGTTATCAGTCATACCCAGACATTTCCTCAAAAACTCAAAACTTTTCTACCCCAATGGTTTGGTGAGAATGTCTGCAACCTGCTCCTGAGTTCTGTAGTGTACTAAAACAATTTCTCCATTGTTTACCAATTCCCTGTTGTAATGAAACTTTGTGTCAATGTGTTTTGTTCTCTTATGAAACACAATTCTTGGATAATGCAATAGCTGAGCTATTGTAAGAAAAAATCACAGTTCCTTTTACTTTCTCTTGGCATAAACTCCTTAACATCCTTCTCGTCCAAATTGCTTGACACGCTACTATTGTAGCTACCACATTTTTTGCCTCTGCTGTAGACAACGCTATAATAGGATGTTTTTTAGAAGCCCATGAAATGGCTCCTGAACCCATGCGAAAAACATAATCGGATGTGCTTTTCCGATCATCTACACTTTCATCCCAATCACTATCAGTGTATCCAATTAAATCTGAACATTCTGAAACAATATATAAAATGCCAAAGCTTTTAGTACCTTTAACATACCGCAAAATCCTTTTTGCTGCCTACCAATGTGCTTCTTTTGGCCTCTCCATGAATCTGGAAATCAAAGTAATATCATGCATTACATCTGGCTTAGTTTCAGTCAAATACATGAGGCTGCCAACTATGCTCTTGTACAAACTAGGATCAAAATCCTTGTTGTTGTCCTCTTTGCTGAGTTTTAATCCGATTATTGTGGGAGTGATTGCTGCTTTGCTCTCCTGCATATTAAATCTTTCCAAAACATCATTAACATATTTTGCTTGTGAGATAAAAATCCCATTTTCATTTTGTTCTACTTCTATTCCTAAGAATTATCTCAGCAAACCCATGTTAGTCATTTCAAATTCTTCTTTTATGACTGTTTTAAAATTTTCAATAAGATAATCATCATTACCTGTGAAAATAATATCATCAACATATAGCACAAAAATTAGTGTTTTACCATCCTTTTCTTTGATGTAGAGGGTGGGTTCTCCTTCACACTTTTCAAATCCATTTTCTAGTACATAGGAATCTATCCTACTGTATCATGCTCTTGGTGCTTGCTTCAGCCCATAAAGAATTTCCTTCAATCTACACACTTTGTGCTCTTGGCCTTTATTTTCATAGCTTAGAAGTTGTTCAATGTAGACCTCTTCCATTAACACTCCATTTAAGAACGCTGACTTCACGTCCATTTGGTAAACTTTCCACTTGTTTTGTGCTGCTATGGACAACACTGCTCTCACGGTTTCTATTCTAGCAACCAGTATGAAAGTTTCCTCATAGTTTCTCCCATGCTGATGCTTCTATCCTTTGACAACAAGTCTTGCCTTGTGTCTTTCTATTTTTCCTTCAGCATTACTCTTGGCCTTGTAGACCCATTTAACTCCAATGACTTCTTTTCCTCTTTGTAGTTCAACTAAATCCCATGTCTTGTCTTTTTCTATGGCATTGATTGTTGGAAATAATATTGAAAGGGGGGGTGAATCAGTATTATCACATCAATAAAACTTTTTCATTTCCATATTCAGATTTATATATGCTACTTCCACAACTTCTTATGATTCAGTTAGTTGATCCTTAATGAGTGCATTAGAACATTATCAACCATATTAACAGTAAACAGGTGCAGTAAAAATAGAACAGATCATCACACATAAGCCACACACATGAACACCATGATATAAGGTGGAAACCCAATGTGGGTGAAAACCACCTGCTGCAATATGTCTCTATCTTCTTTCAATTAGAAACTTCTTTTTACAATTGTACTGGTGCAGTCCTTTACCAGTACGAAAGCTGAAACCTGCAGAGAGCTACAACCCTCTCTCGTTTTCCAGACTCTCCTGGAAGGGAGCTACAACCCCCTTAGCTCTTGCACTAGCCAAGATACTAGTACGTAGGTGCTGGCCTACGGAAGGCTACAACCTTCTCTCTCTTCCAGGGACCACGTTTCATACATTTTCAGACTGGACCCATTAATATCATTGAAGCACATAATCAATCAATCTTCTGAATCACCCAAATACCAGATCAATACATATACAAGGATAATATATGTGTTAGCACCCAGATCTAGTCAATCAGATCACATAAATATGAGTCATTATGATCCTGATCCAATATTAGTTCTCATCCATCAATACTGAAGCTAAACACAATCAACCAAACAGGATATGTAGAATACTGACACCTTTAAACTGTCATCAGATCCCATCAACAACCAAAACCACCAATGATTTCAAATATCATAGTCAAATTGTATACGCTACTACAATGAACCAAACCTGCATACATATGTGCTTACACCAAAACCAATCCGCGTACAGATCTATAAATATTCAAACATGACTTGCAGCGATTTCAAACTTAAGTTATACCCATATCAGATCATTACAAGCGTCAGTATACAAATATAGAATAAGCATAATCAAATATATAGAGATAGTTCATTTCAAACCATTTGATCCCAATCTATCCTTAGATCTTGTTCTCCATCAACCAGTGAGATCCCTCTTTAGCTCTGATCCAGATCTGCACCATAACCCAATCACAGTATTCCAGATCTAGCACTTTATCAGATATTCAATAATTCATATGATGCTTTGCCAAATGATCTCCTTCCCCTTTTATAGTCTTAGGCCTTTCACAATACGACGGCCCAAAAGCATAATAACACAATACCATGAATCCAATACTTGGGATCAACACTTTTGGATGCAATACCACGAACCAAAACCATAGGATCAAACAACTGTCGGACCAATACCATGAACCAACCATGAAAGTGTGTGAACTCTTCTCCACATGAAATAAACTTTTTCTCCACATAAAAGTGCTTGAAATTTTCTCCACATGAAATAAAATTTTTCTCCTCATAAAAGTGTGTGAACTTTTTTCTACATGAAATAAACTTCTCTCCGCATGAAATAAACTTTTCTTTGCATAAAAGTGCGTGAACTTTTCTCCACATGAAATAAACTTTTCTCTGCATAAAAGTGCGTGAACTTTTTCTACATGAAATAAACTTTTCTCCGCATAAATGTACGTGAACTTTTCTCCCCACGAAATAAACTTTTATCTTCACATAAAAGTGCGTGAACTTTTTGTACATGCAATTAAATTTTTCTCCACATAAAAGTGCGTGAAATTTTTCTACATGAAATAAACTTTTCTCCTCATAAAAGTGCATGAACGTTTCTCCACATGAAATAAACTTTTATCTTCATGAAAGTGCGTGAACTTTGCTGCACTATAATTTATCATCTCACATGATTTCCCATCAAGGACAACACTTGTCTCATAATGCCAACATTGATCTCCTCATCCATAGCTTCTATTCATTTCCTATTCTTAATTGCTTCTTCGAAATGAACAAGATCATCAACATGACAATATAAAGCAAATAAAGAGTTCATACCTTCATTTGTTGCCTCTTGTTCATAAATGAGACTTAAATTTCTGAACTTCTTACCTCTTTCATTTGGTGTACAAGTTCTTGAAGAAGCACTTGAAATTCCTCCTTGTGGGTTCTTGGAGAAGCACGTTCATTTCTCCTAAAGGGTGTCGCTTGTTGACCTTGTGTTGGTGTTGTTGTTTGGGGATGAATTTCAGCCATCTCCTCATCATTTCCATCATGATACAAGGAGTTTTTAACATTCATTGTTTTCTCTATGCTTCCATTCCAAGCTTCCTCCTCAATGAACTAAACATCTCTACTCACAATAAGCTTCTTGGTGGATGGGTTATAAAACCTATAAGCTTTGGATTCCTCACTGTATCCAATGAAAATATATTTCTCCCCTTTGCTATCCAACTTCTTCCTTAGTTAATCTGGAATGTGTGCATAAGCCACACATCCAAAAACTTTCATGTGGGTGACTCCTTGCATTGTCCCATTCCATGCTTCTTCTGGCACTCTGTTCATGACTGCTTTTGAAGGGCATCTATTTAAAATGTACACTGCACAGTGTACAGCTTCAGCCCAATAATCATTTGGCAAATGCTTTTCCTTTAACATACTCCTCGCCATATCCATGATTGTCTTATTCTTCCTTTCGGCAACTCTATTTTGCTGCGAAGTGTACCTAGTGGTAAAATTCTTATGAATTCCATTTTCTCTACAAAAATGTAGAAATTCTTTGGAGATATACTCACCTCCTCTATCAGTTCTTAGAACTTTGATATGCAACCCACTTTTATTTTCTACAAGTGCTTTGAAATTCCAAAATCTTTCAAACACTTCACTTTTGTTCTTCAAGAAATAAACCCATGTTTTTGTTAGTAAAATCATCAATAAATGTTAGTACATAGTGGCTACTTGCAAGTGATGGAGTTTGCATCGGTCCACATAAATCTGAGTGGACAATCTCTAAGGGTGCTTTTGCCCTTATGCTTTTCCCAGATGGAAAGCTTTCTCTGTGTTATTTCCTCAAGATATAACGTTCACAAAGGCTGTCTAGTTTCTCTATCAATGTTAATCCTCTTACCATTCCTTTTCTATTCAACAAGTTAAGACCTCCAAAGTTGAGATGTCCAAATCTCAAGTGCCACAACCAATTTTCATCTTTTGGTCCTCTTTGGAAAGCCTCTTGTGTCATTGCTGCTATTTCTTTTCCATTTTTTAAATTTGCTTTCATTCTAAGAGGGAACATCCTGTTCCTTGTCATCTTCACTTCAGCAATACATTGTTTGCTGAGTGTTTTATCCATGATGGTGCATACATCATTCACAAAGAAAAGATTGTACCCCTTTTGAATAAGATGTTCAATACTTAAGAGGTTACATTTCATTCCAGGAACATAATAAACATATGCTATGGTTTTCTTTTCACCTTTCAATGTTAAAACATTTACTTCTCCTTTTCCCATAACAAAAAATTTACTATCAGTCCCTAGTGTCACTTGCGACTTCACACTCTGATATAACGTAGAAAACAGGGCTATGGTTCCTGTCATATGGTTACTACAATCAGAGTCTAGAAACCATACATTTCGCTCTTTGCTTTAGCCATATTACAGGCTAAAAACAAATTATCTTAGCTGATATTTTCTCTAGTGAAATTTGCACTAATTCTATTATTCATATCATGCTGCTTCTTCCTACATTCATTTGCATAATGCCCATATTTTTTACAATAGTGAAATTGGACATTAGATTTATCATACCTTTGTCCTTGAGCATGATGTTGTTCACTTTGTTGGTTGCTGCCTTGGCCTTGGTTCTGATTTGGATTGCTGCCTCTTCCTTGAGCATTTGCTGGACTATTTCTTCCACCTCTGTTTTGGTTTCTGCCTCTTCCTCTCTTGTTTCCATTGCCTTGACCTCTTCCTCTTCCAAAGAACATCTATTTCTTAAAGACATTCTATAGAGATGAGTTTTCATTTCTACTAAATCTCTGCTCATGTGTCATAAGTGGTGCATGTAGTTTATCAACTGAGAAGTTTATGAGATCCTTTGGCTCTTCTATGGCGGTGACAATCACATCGAACCTTGAGGGTAGGATCCTCAATAGTTTCTCCATAATCCTCCTTCCTTCAAGAATTTCTCCATGATACATTATCTATGTGACCAGACCAATCACATGTGTGAAGAATGAGTCAATATTATCTGACTCCTTCATGCAGAGATTCTCAAAATCTCTCCTCGGCAACTGTAGTTTTGTTGTCTTCACTTCCTCCATGCATTGATAGGCTATCTTGAGAGTTTTCCATGCTTCTTTGGATCTCTTGGCTGCTGTTATCCTGGAAATACACTCTCATGCACTGCTTCATACAAGAAGTAGAGGGTTTTAGAATCCTTCTTCTTATTTCTCTTCAACAATTCTTTCTCTTCCCGAGTCAAATTATTAAACTCATCTTCATCTGTTGGTTCTTCAAAACCATCCTCAACAAATTCCCATAACTCTTTGGAAGCAAACAAAGCTCTCATAGTTATTGCCCAATAGTCATAGTTTTTCTCATTAAATTGTGGGAGCTGAGTATTACAGATACCTATGCTAGTGCTGGCTCCAGCCATTATTGCACTCTTAACTATGCTTCAAAATACTTGACTGTGTATTTCAAATAACTGACTGTCCTCAAGAGTAACACAAAAACTAATCTTGAGAAACACCTTGGATTCTTTCTTGACTAAGTTTTCACTCTGTTGGAGAAGTTGTTGCAACAAGAAATCCTTCCTTCAACTTCTTTGACACCTTCAAAGAGCCTGGACAAGATATGATACTATGTTGGGAATTTTTGATAATTGCATAACAAAAAGAATAGAGAATAATGCTCTGTTTCTTAACACAGAGAAAAACTAAAATTGTTTTTGCTGAAGACAGAGTTTCACACACAAAAAAAAACTTGCTTTCATTAACAAAAAAACAACTATTACAAACAGGTCTTCCTCTTAACAAAGGGATTATAGCAAGAACGCCTTCCTTCAGATACCTTAAGTTCTTCACTTTGTCTCTGCACTACTGTGCATTACAAAAAAAAAATTGATGTCTGTAACACGCTGCTACGTATTACATTCATTTTCAACAACAAAAAATGACATTACACTTCAGTTGTATCATTAGAAAAACGACTCCTGTAAACAATAAAAATAAATTCTTCACCTACATTTACCAACCGCAGTAAGTTTTCATTAATTACTTCACTGATAAACAGTGGCTCGTTGATAAGGTATGCAACCAATTGGTCCTACGTTTGCCACCAATATCTTCCGAGGATCAAGATTGCACATTCTAGTCAACTCAGGTCTGTACGAATGGACGGGACTCTGTACGAATTCTTCAGGAGTAAGTTCTTTCCTCCCTTTTGTTTCAAGCATGGAGATCAACTCTTCTCTGGTATTAGCAAAGTTGTCAATCTGCGCATCCATTGGAAGTCTGCCAATCTAATCGGAGGGTTGTCGGCAAAATCGCACGGCCGTTTCTTACCGAACATTACACACCGGGGAAAGTAGTTTTGGCATATCACCCAGGGCACGTGTTAGCTGATGAATGTGATCTCTACCCTTGGAGAATTACCATCATTTCGTGAAAAGCGGTGTGGGGAACTGGAAGTTTTGGCGCTGCAGTTGAAAGTAACATTTCAACATTTTCTTCATGCATTTCATTTCGCTTATTCAATGTGATAGATGCCCACATAACTATCAGACTGAAACGAGGAGAAATGTTTTAAGAGAAGATACCTTTCCTAAATTTTGGTGATTTAACCTCAGGTTAAACTAATAAAAACATGTTTGAAGATATCCAGCGAAGATTTGTCTCCCTCTCCAAAAGCTAGTGTATTTTATTCTAAGCATAAACAAGACGTCATACGCAGAAATTGAAATAATACTAATTTTAATAAATAGGAATTTACGTCACAAGTGACCGAAAAACACACGATTTAAAATGAGGAACATCCAAAAGCAGCCTCAATGTTTACTATGACTCATCAGATCAATAACTACAATTTCTTAAAAACAACCTTTCCCAAATCATTTCATTGTCTTAGTGTGCTTAAAAAGATATAACTATATAGCAAAACAAAAAGCATGAATTCCTATAGTTAAATATGCTGAAATAAAGATGATTTTTTATATCTTTTATTTATTAGGTGTACCTTTTCACTTTTACGGACAATGACTAGTTAACACCCATTAATCCACTTGTAGCAAATTTTGTGTTAAGTATAGAGTTCTTGTATTAGTAGCGAATTTTGTGTTAAGTATACAATTCTAACCAAGAATTTCAATTTCTGAAACATTCAAAATTAAAAATCAGCTTCTCATGTCACCAAACATATGAAGTGGATATCAAGCACAGACCTGGCATAAACGATAAAAGCTTCGAATCTACTAGAGCGATCAATATTGAATGGGATAGATTTAACAATAATAATGATTAATCAATAGATAATCATTATTGAAAGGATTGCAGAATTAGAGTTCCTCGTCCTCCTCGTTTATAGTCCGGGTTTGGTTTTGGGTCAGGTTTTGTCCTTTCCACCCTTTACCTTTTCTATCTAAGTTTTGGTTCACTCTGTTCATTTCTCTTTTGGTTCCTTTTTATGAGAAGTTCTTTTGAATTTTCTGCCTCACTGGACTTCTACTGGAATCCTTATGTTCTTTGCCCCTCGGCGTTATCTCTATATTGAAAGTGATTCAGGATCATCCCTAATTTTTGCTATTCTATACGGATGAGCGATTCTCTGATTTCTCTGATTTTCAGTTCTTCTAACTTACATTCTCAGACTAATAGAAGCATTTTGGTGAGTATAGAAACAATGCACTATGCTTTTCGCCACACCAATGTTAAATGTGTATGGAACACATATATGTACGCTTTAATTGTATAAATACCTAAGATAACACTGAGCAATACAAATCATACAACTTTACGCAAACATATTTACAAACATATTTACATTGATATTCAAAGTAAAGCTAATATACAAGTGTATATCTATTGTACAGGTAGATTAACATTCTTAAATAAAGTGTGTCACTCATTTTACAAATTATTCTCATCTACGTCAAAGTGACAGTAGAAAATAAAATGTTTTCAATATTTCAAGATGTTATGTAGACATCAAGCCGTGGTGCTTCACTTTTTAACGAGGCTACACTGGTTTCCAATCTAAACTGCGTGATTCTCATGTTAACATCCTCTAATGCTTTGGTTTTTTTTTACCATGAACTCTATGCAGTGGATATAAGAAAAACGTTTGAACATAGCAATAATGTACTCAAATACATCCACAATTCGAATTCGAAGACAATAATCTATTGGGCCTTAATAATAATTATATGTTTGATCAACGAAAGACACTTTTCAAGAGCCAAAGAATTATGCTGCTACTATTGTTATGTTTCATGTACTTGCCCCTCGTACATCATCCCAACCCTCACTTTCACTTGATATGCATAGAATTATAACATCAACTAACACATTCCGTAGATGCCCCCAAGAAACATGACAATAAAGTCGTGGTTTTGTTGGAAAGGGTAAGGAAAGAAAGCATGAATTCACACATAAAACACGAGTTGCTGCTCTTCTATTGATAACACAAAAAATGATGTTTACAATGAACCCCGTGAAGGGTATTTATCCTTTTCCAACTACTGGTTTGCTTTGACATGCAATCACATACAACCACACATTAAAAGTCATCTATCACTTAACTCGACTTGAATGAACACTCAAATACTCAATTACTCCATTCACTGAATCTCTATGTTAACCCAACTCCTCAAGAGTAATTATTTAATTTTAACAGGTCCTCTATCAAGACCATTTTCAAAATAGAAATCTCGTGATTGAGGTGTTTACTACTTATACATTTCGTTTAGTAAACTTAAGGAGGGCAGTGGAAATCCCCATTCTTCTAAGGTTCTTTGAATAATGTGACTCTGTATAGTGGGCCTTGCCACCACCCTCATTAAGTTTACCAAACCAGCTGCAATAGAATAGATATATGTAGTGAAGATCTCAATCACAGGATTGCTAACAAGGGCCTTCATCAACGGTCATGACATCATCCACGGTCATGACTGATTGTCATTTGGTTTTGGGCATCAGTGGGATGTGTTGGATAATGTTGTAATGATGCCTTTGCTATTTCGGAGGGGCAAGTACACGAAGCAGAACAAAAAGAGGGGCATAATTCTTTGGCCCTTGGAAGGGATCTTTTGTTGATCAAAGATATAATTATTGATAAATTCCCATTAGCTTCTGACTTCAAATTGTGGATATATTAGAGTACGTTGTTGCTATGTTTAAAAGTTTTTCTAAGAAAGAAAATTGTGCTTAGAGATCATGGTTAAGAAAAAAGGAAATCGTGCCATCTTCACTTGAGAATCGCTCAGCTTCCATTGGAAATTAGTGTCGCCTTGTTCAAGTGTGGAGGACCAAAACTTGACGTTGAAGTTCCTCATAACATCCTGAAATGTTGAAAACTTTTTCCTTTGTATGGTGGGAGAAAGTTGTATGATGAGTGACACAATTTACCTAATAAAGTTGAACTATAGATACAATAGATCTACGCTTGTCTATTACCTTGAATATCAAATTCAATCTCTTCCTAACTTGATTTAGTTTGGGTAAAATTGTCTAATTGTTAATATAAAGTTTTTAATTGCACAGGGTTCTATTCGTATTGTTCAGTGTTATCTTAAAGTTTTCTGAGATATTTCTAAAACCGGTACATATCCATGTTCTGTAAATGTGTTAGAAAACTTGCACAAATGAATCTAGCTAGTAAAGGTTGAACACACAACTTTTTAGATCAAAAACACTGAAGGAAAATCAAAACAAGAAAAGAATGATTCATTAGAAAATATTTACAATGCTCATGATATAACATTACTAGGTGAAGATCCCAAGTTAATGCACTATAGTGGTGATCAATGAGAAGACTCAACACCTCCAACAAGTTCGGGAGATAACTAGTTAGTTGCGGAGTTAAAGAAGGGGCAAATCAAGGAGTAAATCATGCAAAAGGAATCTTGCATGCAATCCCATGCTCTAACTAAGAGTCCGCATGTAGATGTGTAGTAGTTTCATGTAGTCGCATGCTCTAACTAAGAGTCCGCTTGCATGCAATCCAATGCTCTAACTAAGAGTCCGCATGTAGGTGTAGTAGTTCCAACAGACTTTATTGTCATGTTTCTTTGAGGCATCCGTGGGATGTGTTGGTTGATGTTGTAATTCAATGCATATCAAGTGAAATTGAGGGTTGGGATGATGCCCCTAGTATTTTCCAGGGGCAAGTGCATGAAGCATAACAATAGGCGCGCATAGTTCTTTGGCTCTTGAAAAGGGTATTTTGTTGATCAAATATATAATTATTGTTGAAAGCCCAATAACTTCTGGTGTTCGAATTGTGGACATCTTAGAGTACATTGTTGCTATGTTTAAACGTCTTGCTTACATCCACATCATATAGTTCATGGCAAAAAAAGAACCAAGGCATTAGATGATGTTCAGATGAGAATCGCACAGCTCGGATTGGAAATCAGTGTCGCCCGGTTCAAAAGTGAAGCACCACGGCTTGATGTGTGCATAACATCTTGAAATATTGAGAACTTTTTCTTTTCTAGTGTCACTTTGACGTAGATGAGAATAATTTGTAAGATGAGCAACACAGTTTATTTAAGAATGTTGATCTACCTGTACAATATATATACACTTGTCTATTTATGATTGTAACTCGCTTTAGTTTGTTTGAAATTGTCTGATCATTTTCGAATTTCACACAGGTTAATTGGGTTCTATTCGCATTGCTCAGTGTTACCTTAAATATTTCTACAATTAAAGCATACATATCTGTGTGCCAAAAGCATAGTGCATGATTTCTATACGCACCAAAATGCTTCTCTTAGCAGGATAATGTACATTAGACGAACTGAAAATCACAGAGATTAAGCGGCGAGAATCGCTCATCGGTATAGAGTGTTGGAATGCTCTGATACCATGTTGGAATTTTCTGCTAAATTCCGTAACAGACAGACAACAAAAAAATGCTCTTTTTTTAACTCTGTTTCTGCACAGAAAACTGAAAATTTCGTTTTCTGGAAATGGTGTTGCAGCAATAGGATTCAGTGTTGCAGCAACGCAGAATAACACTCTGTTTTTGTTAACACAGAAAAAACAGAAAACTGCTTGCTGGAAACGGTGTTGCAGCAACACAATTTGGTGTTGCAACAACGTTGATCGTGGTGTTGCAGCAACGTGATTTTTGATGTCAAGTCACTCAGTGTAATGGCAACGCGTTTTTGACAACAAGTCACTTTTTGAATTTGACGCTTGGTGTAACAGCAACGTGAAACAATTGGCATCAAGTCACTTATAGACTTACGGAGTAAAAACTACGTGCTTTTGACACTTGGTGTAACAACAACTAAAATAGTTGGCGTCAAGTCACTTATAGACTTACAGAGTAATAACAATGTGCTTTGGACACCCTGTGTAACAACAACAGAAAACAAGCAAAACAGCAAACTTGTAAAAAGTAAAGTTGTATTCATAAACAGTAAACAAACTGATACAAATTCGTCTTCCTCTTGACAGAGGGATTAAAGAAAGGAACACTTCAGTTCCAGAAACCAATTTTCTCTATCTTAGAAACTTGCAGGTTCAACACTGTTGTGCATTTACAAAAGAGACTCACTCTTGTTCTTCTAACCTTCTCATTTCAAAAATAGAACTGTTGTTCATTCTCTTACGCCTGAAAACAGAACTGTTGTTCTTTACATTTATAGGAAAATAAATATCTGAGTTTAATTGATAAAATAATCAAAATATCATGTAACGCTTATCTGCGTATTAATTACAACAAGCAGTGATGGCTTTCTCACTTGAAATTAAATTGGTGGTTGCAGGGGAATTAAATTATGTCCATTCAATGCTCATCAATGTGCAAAATATCAGAAGACTTTGTAGCATCGGATAATCTGAAATATTTGTTGAAGATCAAATTTCCGTTCAGCATTTATTGTGTTGCAGTTGGAATTAAATTCCAACACTCCCCCTTAATTTCAACTGCTGCATACCCAGGCATTTCCTGAAATGATCAAAACTTTTCTTTTTTGTTGGTTTTGTCAAGGTATCAGCTAGCTGATCCTCTGTTCTGCAGTGCTGCAAAACAATCTCACCATTGTTAACCAATTCACGTATGAAGTGAAATTTGGTATCTATGTGCTTTGTTATTTTATGAAAAACAGAGTT
>APFE031289164.1:0-28841 GCA_000404065.3 Pinus taeda
CCCTGTATTTTTGTATTATGCATAATGAAAACTTCTCCCGCACTTCAAAATGATATTGATATATTGGTTTTGTTCAACTTGGATTCATGGGTATACAATTGCTTGATATAAAATGTCTTAATCTTGAGCACAATGAGAACTTCCTCCACTTTGTTTTTTGTTTTCAATGAACATGTGAACGAGACAAGTTGCATAGAGTTATGAAATTTTATTTTGTAGACACAAAATTATTTTAACTTTGAACAGAAACTTAGTATCTAATATTAAATGAAGTTTGTTTCTGATGTGTAACTATTAACTATGTTTAATGGCTTTGAGTACAGAGATGAAAAAGAAGCATAATGAAAGATTTTTCAACATGTACATTGTTACTCCACATAACTTTAAACAATTAAAATATATAACACTTTATGAACTTTACATTAAAAAGAATTACAAAATTTTAAGACATGAAAACTATGGGTATCCATTAACTGTCCTCGGTACTACATGGAGTCATTTTATTTGAGCTTCTTGAATACTAAGTGTCTTTTCACAATTGTGAACTAAGAAATTATTATCCAATATTACATAAAGTGTAATTTTCCCCTTATGACGATGTAGTTAGTTTCATTGTGCAAAATAAGAAAGTGTGGAGAAAGCTTTCATTGTGTGAACTACAAAAACAAACCGTTATTATTCAAAAAATAATATTGGTTAGTGTTTGTCTTGCTTCTATTATTTAAATTAAATTAAGATAATGAAACAAACTATTTACGCATTTGTTCACGCATTCTAAAAAATGTTGAAATTTTTAATATTTTTAATTTGAGTGGAGTGTGGAAGTGCAAAAAAGGCTTTCATTGTGTTTCTCTTGTATCTTTACATTATGCACAATGAAAACTTCTTCCACACTTGTACAGAGGATAATTGCACAATATATGAACCCGCACCTTTGCACACATTCCCTTCCGGACAAATTAAATGATATATAATATTGTTTATTATTTGTTCAATATGAGTTTCCCAACTCCGCATAATGTATGAATCTGCATTGCCACATTTTGTACAATGTATTAAAAAATCTTAATATTTTGTTATAATTTTAAGACACATTGTTGGGTAGTGACATGTGCAGAGTGCAAAGGTGTGAAGAAGGGATATGTGTAGAGATAAATGAGTGTGGAGAATCACTTCATACAATAAACGCTTTGACTCCACTTCCACACTACACACTTCTCGCACACCCTTTCTCCTTCCTCCACATATTTGTTCACTCCCCTCCCCTCCTTATGGTGCAAGTTTGTATCACGATCTTCATCTGGAACACACATTCTGAGTATTTTTGTCTATCTTCTTTAAAGAATCCATATATTTGTGCATCAGAGATCTCTTGGGTAGCCAGTGTTTAAACGAAGCAATGGTCTAATTGAATCGGATTTCTTTTCTCGAACATAATTCAATTCAAAAAACGAGCATAAACGATAATCATAATAAGATATACTTATTCATGCCCTATAATCATGACCTAAGCTAATCCTTGTATTTGAATCAGGTGCTTTTAACTCAAAGTATCTAAAATTTTGACGCCAAAGTTAGAGCTAACAATGTTACATTGTTATTATGTTATAATTCTAAGAAACATTGTTGGGTGGCACATGTGCAAAGTGTGGAAGTGCCAAGAAGAGGTATGTGCAGAGATAAGGGAGTGCAAAGAAGCACTTCACATAATAAAAACTTCAACTCCACCTCTGCACTCTGCACAATGAAGATTTTCACTGCCCCTCTCCATTTCCTTGTTGAAAAATGTAACTAGTGTCGGTCTTCATAGTTGGATTTTACTCATGATGTAATGCATTTGTCAAAATAAATAAAGAAAAAAATATTATGAAAGAAAATTAGTTATTAAGCATGGGTTCATGCTTTATTATTTTACTTTTATGTCAAAGCCTACATTGTAGGCTTCTAAGGTTTATGTTAAGAGTCTGTGTCATTGTCATCATGTAAAAGCCTAATTTATTTTGATATAAATTAGGTCATTTAAGCCTCGTCCACCAAGTCAGTCTCAACTTGGACAAGTTGACCTCATCAAGGGAATTTGACCTCACAAATTCACTATATATTGGCAGTTATTCGACCTCATTTGAAATATCAACCAAGAAGTTTGATCTGTAGTAACTGGAAACAGAAAAGAAGAGTGAAATTCCCAAGTAGAAGAAGAAAACCCTAGCGAAGGAGAAGGAGACATTTGTCTAGCAAGAAGAAGTTGATTTTCTCTCTTTGTCTCACACGTGAGAAGAATTTGAAGCTACAAGAGGGTCAAAGTTGCAAACTTGAAGCTGGGCCGAAATTTTGAAGCAGTAGGGTTGAAATTCTATCTTTAATGTAGTATTGATTCAGTGTTGATGCACTATTTTTCAAGTTGATCTTTGAAGTTTGGAAGGACAGTTTGAGGGCTAACTTGGTGGAGGAGGAAGGTATTTTAGTCTAGTCTAAGTTCTTGGATCGTCTCAAGTTTGATTTGAATCTACTAATGGAAGAGTTTGATTGGGTTTTCCCCTATAGAGGGTTTTAGCCCTAGCTAAGTGCCTATATCTTGTGTTGTTGATCTTCATGTTTTGATTTGATGATTGCTTGATAAAAAGAAGATAAAAGAAGAACATAAAGAGAAAGTTAATAAGACTACAATAATATCACAAGTAATTATCAATATAGGAGAATTTTTCTACCTTTCTGAATTTCTAACACTGGATATAATAAGAACATTCACTTCCCCTCCACACTCTGCACAATGAAAATGTTCATTTCCCCTTCGCAATGCATACAATGAGAATGTTCACTACCCCTCCGCACTTTTCACACACCCTTTCTCCTTCCTCCGCATATATGTTCAGCTGCCTCCCGTCGCCCACCCACCTTAGTTGTTTAACCTCCAATACCAAGATTCACAATTACCATCACGATGGATAATCCAACATTATGCATAGTGAAAAATTTGTATCCACAATAAAATCTATCTTGACATCTCCTAGTGAAATAGGATAGATGGACGAAGCTATGTGAAAATGGCTTTCATTGCACAGAATACGAAAGTGCAAACAAAAGTTATGCAAAGGTGGCTTTCATTGTGTAGAATACGAAGATGTGAATGTGTAAATAATGAAAGACAGCGAAAATGCAGGCATTCTCGAATAACGAGAAAATGTGAGCCCCACAGAAAGAAGAATGGTCTTAATCAATTAATTAGCAGTGGAAGCAGGGATGAAAATGTGAGCCCCACAGAAAGAAGCATGGTCTTAATCAATTAATTAGCAGTAGAAGCAGGGATTATGTGGCGATAGAGGAAGAGAAGGGTTATGTGCGGAGATAAGTGAGTGTGGAGAAGAAACTCGTACAATAAAATCTTTGAATCCACCTCGGTACTCGCCAGAATGAAAATGTTCGCCGCCCCTCCGCACAGCACATAATGAAAACGTTAATTGGCACTCCACACTCTACACTTCTTGCACTCCCTTTTGTCCTATGAAATCAAATATAGATTTTTTAACTAATATTAATGTTAAGGTAATGGTTGATGGATTCATGCGGGAGTGTGAATTATACCTATTAATGGTCACACATTTTTCTTACATAATGCGAAGCGCAGAGGTAAGGAATTTTTTTTATGCAATGCAGAGTTCGACAATATTACTAATCGCACTTCTACACTACTTGCGAAGTGCAGTGATATTGCAAATCACACTTCTGCACCGCTTGCGAAGTGTGGAGTGCAAAGTGCAACTTATGGAGTGCAAAGTGTGGATTACAAAAATGATTGTAAAAATGCAGCATTCTCAAATAACGACAAAGTGTGAACCCCACACAAAGAGGGAGGTGCGGAAGAAAGCTATGGAAAGGTGGCTTTCATTGTGCAGAGGAAGAAATAATGATAAATTGCAAAAATGTGGGCATTCTCGAATAATGACAAAATGTGGGCCCCGCACAAAGAGGCACAACCTTAATCAATTAGTTAGCAATAAAGGCAAGGACTATGTGGTAGTAGATGCGGAGAAGGGCTATGTGCGGAAATAAGGGAGTGTAGAGAAATACTACCTACAATAAAATCTTTGACTCCACCTTCACACAATGAAAACGTTTACTGCCCCTCTGCACTGCGCACAATGAAAACATTCACTACCACTTTGTACTTTACACTTCCCACACACCCTTTCTCTTTCCTACGCATATCTATTAAGCCCCTCTCCTCCCCCCCTCTTGTGGTATGAGATTTTATCTACATTTTTCATCTAGCATAGGCATTATGAGTATTTATGTTTATCTTCTTTAAAGAGTCCATATATTTGTGCACCAAAGATCTATTGCACAATGATTTTTTAAACAAAGCAGTGGTCTAATTATTGTAGACTCAACTACTGAATCAGTAAACATAATCCAATTGCAAAAATGAGCATAAACGATAACCACAATCAGATATCCTTGTTTGTGCCCTATAATCACGACCTAAGCTAATTTTTGTATCTAAATCAAGTGCTTTTAACTCAAAGGATCTAAAATTTCCACAGCAAAATTAGAGCTACCAATGTTTCATTGTTATTTCATTTTCAATTTCCCAAAATATAAAGGCAAAGACATGTAAATAAAGTATAAAATATGACGCACTTAATATTGGCCCGTTCTTAATATTTCGTTATAATTATAAGACAGATTGTTGAGTGGCCACATGTGCAGAGTGCAGAGTTGTGGAGATGAGGTATGTTTAGAGAAGGGGTGTGTGCAGAGATAAGGGAATGTGGAGAAGCACTTCACACAATAAAACTTTGATTCCAGCTCTGACTCCGCACAATGAAAACGTTCACTACGCCCCTGCAGTGTGCACAATGAAGATGTTCACTATCCCTTCACACTCCACACAATGAAAACATTCACTACCCCTCCACACTTCGCATTTCTTGCACTTTCCACACACCCTTTCTCCTTCCTCCGCATATTTGTTCAACCCTCCCTAAACCTACCTTAGTTGTTTAACCTTCAATACCAAGATTCACAATTACCATCACAATGGCTAGTTCATCAATTCCAACATAATGCACTTATGCATGGTGAAAACTTTTTACCCGCAATAAAAGTTATCTCTGCAACTTAGTGCAATTAGATAAATGGATGAAGTTATACAAAGATGGCTTTCATTATGCACAATACAAAAGTGTGGACAAAAGCTATGTGAATGTGGCTTTTATTGTGCGGAATATGGAGATGCAAAAGCGTAAATAACAACACATTGCGGAAATGTGGGCATTCTCAAATAATAAGAAAATGTGAGCCTCATAGAAAGAAGCATGGTCTTAATCAATTAATTAACGATAGAGGCAAGGATCTTGCGTTGCAACTATTAAGCTTTTTAAAAATGGAAATGAATCAAAATATTAAGATATAAACATTAATACTTTTACACTTTGTAACACTATTTATTGTTATCAACAAGAAAGAAGCATGGTCTTAATCAATTAATTAACGATAGAGGCAAGGACCTTGCGTTGCAACTATTAACCTTTTAAAAAAATGGAATTGAATCAAAATATTAAAATATAAACATTAAAACTTTTACACTTTGTAACACTATTTATTGTTATCAACAATTATTTAAAGGATTTTTTTATTGATAGTTGACATATTTAAAATGAAAATAGATTTATTGCATGGATAGAAACAAAATACTCACCCATCAAACAAGGATTTTTTTTTAATTAATATATATAGAGAAAGAGGTGTAATGTAACTCTAATTCTACTATGTTTTTACTATTTTTCTAGCATAATTTTTAGTTCATTTTATCCAAAATCTAATAGAAATTTGTTAAAATCACAAATTTAAGCCCCAAACCTTTTTCAAAATAGTAATTTCATTTATATATTAAAAAAACACATTTTAAATAAACCATAATAACACTCGAAATTATATTACCTAACATTTGAAATTATATCACTGAATTCCAATTATACAAAAAGCAAGAAATTATATTACCTAACATTTGAAATTATATCACTGAATTCCAATTAAACAAAAAGCAAGCTAGCACAACTTACTTTAATCTAAAATTAAAATATTAAATTTTAAATTTAAATTATTTTAATTCTCTTCATATTTATAAACTACTTCCAAAATTTAATAATAATAAGAAAATAAAAAAAAAATATATAAAACCATAAATCCTAATTTAATTTACTCTCTTTAAAAGATTTTTTTGAATAAAATTTGTCACACTCAAAAGGTAACAAGGCATGTATAAATATTACAGAATTTTACTAAGAGTATTAATTTGTTAGATCTAAGACTTTTGTGATCTATATTGTAGATAAATGCCTTTCCATATTAATCACATCATTAGGATTATTACTAATGTGGTTGGTTCATCCTTAAGATAAAGTGAAAAAATCAATCGATCTTAAGGAATAAATAACATGAATGTTGCATCATTGCCGGGAGTTCTACTTATAATTAAATGTATTTAATTATAAGTAGAACTCCTCGCAATGATACATCCATGTTATTTATTCCTTAAAATCAATGATGCATCCATGCTATTTATTCTTTAAGATTGATTGATTTTTTCACCTTGTCCTGAGGATGAAGTTAATTGACTAGAAATAAGTTAGTTGGTTCCAAACGTCCACCAAATTTTATTGATGTGATTAATTTGGAAAGACAATTATCTACCATATTAATTTATCTTCTAATTAATTTTATTACAAAAATAAAATCTCTCTTCACAGAGTTAAAAAGGTTAAAAAAAATAAAAATAAAATCCCCTCTCGAATAAATATTTTTCGGAAAAAATAACATATACGAAACCACTAGAAAAAAATGTTGACTTTTTTAACAATTTATATATTTTAATGAAATAAATATCTTTAAAAAAAATTAAGTAATGTAATAATTATTGAAGTAAAATGTAAATAATTTTGTAAGAATTATACAATAATTAATATTGGAGATTTTTCATTCGTAAAATATATAATATTGGAGAGTTTTTTAATAATAATTAAAATCAAATACATTAAAAGAATAATAATTATGTTGATTTCAATCGAGATGCAGTAAAAATTATCATTAATTATATATTTGAAATGTCATAGTGTAGTTGAGACAGAATCAATTAAGTCCTGTGGAAGGTGTAAGTGGTTGAGACATATAGTATTCTAAGTTTAAACTAGAAAAAATAAATTATAAGTTCACCAAATTCAACTTTTAATACTAATTTCATTAAAATTAAACATTAATTAAAAATAACGTATACCCAAAATTAGAATTAACAGAAGCATTTAAATATTAACATTACGTACCGACTGTTATCTCGAGTGTTTAGTGTTTAAATCGTTTTATATTTTTAATGTATTTGTAGACCCCTGTGAGCTAGTCAAATTTGATTCTATGAGGGGCACAAGAGGCTATTCGTGCCTGACGTGCAAAAAAAAACACGGCTGTAGTTCGTGTTTGGTGTATGCAGCTCTGAGTTGTTGAACTCCCAAAATAAAATGAATTACAACGTCTCTCTCATTTCCTCCCTTCACAATATATATATAGAAAAGCTTCTGCTCCGATACAAATCAATACAGAGGAAGAATACTCCTGCAGAATTGGATTTGAAGGATATCAGAGCTAAATTTCTTCTGCGACGAGGCACCATCTCCCTGCTAGAGGTAGGCCAGTGTTAGTACTCTTATAAGAATAGGTTGAGCATGAACTTTATACATATAATTTTGTCAATTGGATTGTTGCTGTGCCATATTTTCTGAGTTGGCTTTTGGGCTATATTTGTGGGTAAATATATTATTTTGATGATTTATGGTTTTCTGAATCAGCATTTAGAGTTTTATCTAAAGGATTTTGGAAATTTGTAGTTGATTCTGAGACATGTAGAATTTTGTTTGTTGGTTTGTTTGTGTTTTCAGTCGTTCTGAATTGGGTTTCAGGGTACATTTCTGTGGAAAGGTAATTTTGCAGAACTCGTATTTTTTGAGAATTCAGCTTTTACTTTGTCAACTGTGTTGTGGCTCTGTTACAATTACAGTATTTTGGAAATTGTATTGTGGCTCTGTTACAATTACAGTATTTTGGAAATTGTATTTTGGGGTGTAGTTAGAAGACAGCTGCTTTGTGAAGTTAGAGGATTTTGTCATTTGCACTGTTGTTTGTTTTTCTATTGTATTTTCATGACTTTTATTCAGCCTCTCACACTTTTTGAGTTGTTTTGTTGGATTCTTTTGGGTGCGTGATTTGGAGAGAACCCCTAGGTCATCAAGGCAGATATAAGAAAAATTGTAAATGAAGAGACAAAATGGATAGACTGTGTTGATTAAAAATATTTAAACAGAGAGTATTGACCTCCGTAGCCATAGTGAGAAGATGGGTACCTAACAAGCATGAATTTATGTGACAGCTTTAAGTTTTACCAGTTCAAAAATTTATGTCACAGCTCTAAGTTTTGCCAGTTCAAAAAAAAGGCACTAAGCTAGGAATATTTTATATGGTGTTTCGAGGAACTGCATTTTTGGGTCTTTCTTCGTTTTACATTATTATAAATATGGTGGAAGACACTGCTGCTTTTAACAGAATTGTTTTCTCAGTTCTAAGAGTTTTTCATGAATTGGACATATTTTATCTTGAATGTATATTGTGAATTCTAATGTCTTTTTTGGGGGAAAAATACTCAATATCAATTTTGAAACTGTGTTCTAGGATCTTGTTCCAAGAAGTTACATCATTTGACTTATGGCCACCAACAAAATTGTTAGAGATGAGAAGAGTGGTGCTGATGTCGTCTATGGGGCTGAGATGTGTTACAAGAAAGCTTTGGACCTTTTGGCAGAAATGGAACTCCCCAATGGGTTACTTCCTCTGAAGGACCTAGACGAATCTGGCTATATAAGGGAAACTGGCTTTGTGTGGCTTAAACAAAAGAAGCCGGTTGAATATTACAACAAGAAAATTAAAAGAATAGTTGTCTATGGTACTGAAATTACTGCATATGTTGAAAAACATAAGATGAAGAAGATGACTGGTGTGAGGTGCAAAGAACTTTTCATGTGGATAAACCTTACTGAGATGAGTATTGCTGATGCCTCGAGCCAGAAGATCTATTTCAAGAGTTCTTTTGGAGTCGGCAAATCATTTCCTATCAAGGCCTTCGAGCTGGAAGATGATAAAGAATAGAAGGGAATTTTTAATTTTCGTTTTCTTTTAGAAGCCTCAAGGCGTGCTATTACAACAGATTGTGTGTATTGGCACTAGATAACTTTCATGGAAAGATTAGTATTTACTATCCTGTTTATTTAAGCCCAACCTTTTATTGTATGGACCAGTTCCTTTCCTATTTTATTATGTTTTGCATATATATCTAATGTGAGTTAAAGGGTGATCTTTTCAATACTATTTTGATGGCCTAATTTTATGTTATCTACGGTAATAGTTTTACACAAGCAAGTGAATCAAACCAGCATGACCTGAAGATATGCAGTCTTTTCTATGGTCGACCTCTTCAAATAATCTTTTCGTAAAAACAATTGATTTTGATGCATGTAAAAGTGGGAAGTTGTAAGGCTCACATGTTCCAACATCTAACATGGTTTTGCTTCTGGTAATCTTGATACAGATTTAACACAACCTAACTTCAAAGGATTTGAATTTAATTTTTTGTCTTTCTATCGCTGTCAGTCTGTATTTATCATACTAGATTTACTTTCAGAAGTTTTCGAGGATGAATGCTGTTTTACATTCAATAGACAGTAGTATGCTTTGTTGTGTGTTATGAATATTATATGATGATTGTGCCAAGCAGAATGTTTCTTTTTCTTATATGAATAACAAACACTGATTTGATGAAAGCAAGTTGACTCGAAAAATGGATAGAAACTCTAAGGTGCAAAACTTGCAAGACAGATATAAGGTACCAAATATTCTAATGTGACAAATCTGAAAGGTTAATTAACTCAAACATTTGAATGATGTTCATGCAAATCAAATTATTCTGTCATGCTCTGAGACTTGTATTGTCCATAAAATGTTAGAAAAATTTATCAAGCTTCAGAAGTCCCGATCTCACGGACCTTACCAATTTTGGGATACTAGTTATTGGAGATTAAGACTGGTAGCTTTTGCATACTGTAGGTAATAGTAAGTTACTTTTGTAATTTGAAACTGGAATGAATTGATGCTTGAGAGTTCTGCTATTTCAGGATTTAGATATTTGATGATAATTAACTGGTGTGGATCTTGATGTGCCCTGAGAAATACAAGAAAACTTCAGTTTGCCTTTGTTACACTTATTGGATTAGGTCATAAGAAATAAGTCACAACTCTCTATCTCTAGAGGTATGTATTTGAGAGATTTATACATGAGGGTTGAGTAATCTTGATCTCTTTCCATAGTATGTAGAAGTATACAAAACTAAAGAAAAAATACGTTTAGTCCCAAGAGTAAATAGTTGATTATTCGCTAAAGCAATCTGAAGACTCTCTCCTTAGTAAGCAACAAGCATCATAATGTTGGTCCACAATAGAATTTTCAGTGAGTATATGATATCTCGTATATTACTTCCACTCAATGTTCTCAGTCTTAAGATTCAAGTTTGTTAGATTAAAAATGGCTCTACGGGACTGATAATACAAATGTAATGCTCCTCATGGCCTGCCTATATATTATACTGTAAATTAATCATAATCATACATGTAAATGCAACCGTTCAACAATATCAAATGCTCTAGTGTTAAATGTAAAAACAGAATGGAAAGGAGTACATTGGATAATTTCATAAGAAAAGGATCACTGTAAAGGGTACAATTATCCTTTCCACTGTAGCTAAACTCTAGACCCTACCATGTTATTTCATACTTCGATTGTGCAGCCAGTGCAATCTTCAGTCGAGTCCTAACATCTAATCCTTAGACGAGTCTTGCACATGTAAATCTTTTATGAATCCCTGTTAAAATCCCTGACTACCCTACCCACCAAGAGTATCCTAAGGAAATTCATTTAAAAATGTCCACGCTCGTGACTATTTGCAATTTCGGGTAACCTCATAGTGTCTAGGTAAATAATTCGTATTGAAACTTCTCTCCTTTTCTTTTTTCTGAAATTTCCATACAAGTCCCCAGTTTGTTACAGGACTTCCAAAATCCGATACTTCCATGATAGAAAGGGAAGCTTAAGCCACACAGAAACCAAAGTAGGATTTTCCAATTACAGGTCAAACTCATTCTAATGAGTCAACTATAACCCTGCAGTATCATAAAGAATGGCCTTGCTACCTGGGATTTGAATTTCGGGCAACGGGGAGGTGATAAGCAGGCCTGAAACATCTCACCTGTAGTTTCTTGTTCCTTACGTATTTATCCTCCAATTCAAGCCCGCACTGCATATTCCTTATGTATTTATCCTCCAATTCAAACCCTCATTACCTAAAGGTAAATAGTGAGGAGGAAGTTGATCTTATTTATTACAAGATTAAATTTAAGAGAACTTTTATTCAGAGTTTGTGAACGTCTACAAGCGAGGGTAGCAGGGTATTTTCCGAAGGAAATAAAATTTCGATACGTACAATGGAACAGAAATCCGCGGCATGAAAATAGAATCGTTTAAATCCGAATCAATCTAAACCTAAACAATAACCAGAAAAAACATTATTTGAAAGCAGTTAAATTTCATACCGATTTAATTGTTATAAAAAATATTTTAAAAAATCGGATCCATCGAGGTAACACCAAGAAATCTGAGGTTAAAGATAAAATACATGTTAACGCATGCGTGAGACTATTTGTAAATCAATTCCAAACAACAAAATTCCAAAATTCCAGAGTCCGGAATTGTTAATACAGTAAAACAATTAAATCTCGTCTCATTCCGTGGCTAGGGTTTACCTGCTGCCACCCTCTGACACTGTCGCGGTGATCTGCCGTTGGCACTGAGGAGCCTGAGCTTTTCTCTCTGCCATGGCTATCCCTGCGGCTTCGTTGGGAACCACTGGCGGAATCCTGTACGACCCCATAATTTCAAAGACAGTGCTCAACTCGTCTCAACCGAGAGGCGAACCCAACCTCTGTTGTCAGATTTATGAAGAAGCCAAAGCGAGACATTTTGAACTCGTAGCCAGGTTTGGAATTTCAAATCACCCGACGGTTTTTACACCTCCCTCACAGTTTCAAGGAAAGATCTCACAGAGTTTCGGTTTTACAAATGTTTTAGTTGTATTCGACGAGCACTTTACTGTTAATTTGCCCGTCAAAATCCATCCCTCTGCCCGGGCTTCCTCGTCCGACCATAGAGACCCTCTCAAAACACGCCTTCATAAATGAATTCACCAGAGTATGGCCCAACCCGTTCTCAACAGATCAACGAATAGCCGATTCTCGGAAGCCCTGTTGCATTGCTAAGGCTACCATGTTTTCCTCTCACTTCAAATGTAATTTAGATTCATCTGCTTTTCACTTCAAATGTAATTTAGATTTATCTGCTTTTCACTTCCAATGTAATTTAGATTTATTTGTTAATGGGATAGTTTAATTTTTTTTTACCAGTGGTTTTTATTTTCAACTCTTTTTAAGATTTTGAATTTGATACTTGGGGGACGAAATCTCACAAAAATTAATTGATGTAAAATTTATGTTTAGATTTTGGGTTCACTTCTATCATTTATTAGGTTTTTTTGTCGATTTTTTTAAAATTTATGGGAATAGCAAAATCAAAGAGAATTTAATATTCTTGACTTTTATATGTGGAAGTAATTTTGGATAAACAAAAGCTTCCCAGAGGTCGTTTTACTTTGTCTAAATATATTATGAATATGGGTACTTTTCTAAAAACTATAAAAAATAACAAATTCTACGAATAAAATAGAGCTATTTGTCAAAAGTGTGACAGCAAATTGGTATGTGATTCCTAAGAAAAGTTGTTAGTTCAACAAAAGCATATAAAACCAATTGACAATTTCACAATCAACAATCACTTCCATCCCTAGTGAATTTGGAGAAACCTAATAACGAGGGTCGAGAGTTTTAGAGTCAAGTTCTAAAAAGAGGCCTTCTCTCCAACAAGGTTCCAAGGAAAGAAGGGGTTGCAAGTCAATTGACAAATATTCTCATAGCAACAAAAATCAATAATGAAACATAGTAATGACCATCGAGAACATAGGAAAGGGAACAAAACACACATCAAGCATTCCAACAACAACCAAAACCCCCACCCAGGGAAGGGACAAAATGCTTCACACAAGTAAACTCTAAAGTATTTGCAAAAAAAATGCAAACTAGTGAAAATGATACAAAATAGCTTTAGTCATCCACGCCCCTACTTCACTAGCAATGCAGTGTTCTTGGACCTCATCTTTGCTCACCTAAAAAAGGAAACTTACGAGAAAGAAAATAGAAAAAAGATTAAAAAGATAATAGCCCTAGGAGTCTAGCAATTGGTCTTTCATACAAGGCTTTGTGAGAGTGTTTCCCCTTAACCCTCCTTCATAGTAGAAAGTTTCTCATCAAATAAAGTACAGAATTTATAAAAGCAAATTAGCATGTATTGCTTTTATTGTTATTTAAGCAACCAATTCTTCAAAATATACTCATGTTACTATGGGAAGGCAGTAAGGAAACTCAAGCTTTAACCCACCCCAAATCTTCTTTTTAGGCAGGGTAATCTCCAAAAGAAAAGTCTTATTGAAATTTTCTAAGCTTTGTTATCTAAATAAAGTCAATATTTTAACAAATACAATATTCTTTTTAATTTAACTAAAACAACATCATGATGACAAAGCTAGCATATGTTTGATTGTTCTAGTTACATCAAACATTATAAACCAATAAAATAAATACACTCACAAAGTTAGTGATAACGGTAGAACTACAAGCATAAGAACCACTATTAATTTATTAATTCCAAGAAATTTGTTTTCCAAACACAAAAATAAAAAAAAATAAAAAAATAAATAATAATATCTAGAAATGTCAATCACAACATATGCCAACTTTGCAAACCATAAATATATATCAACATGAAAAGAAATATAAAATATATGTCACTCATGTCTTTGATGTTTCATAATTGGATTTGATGAGTAAATGGCCATGAAAGCTAACATTTAAACACGCAAATAAATCAATCTATATATATTCAAAATGTAAAAGAGTTATTTATTAAAGAAAATCTATATTAATATGGAACTATTTACATATTTTTTTATTGGAAGGGGCTTGGATGCAAAGAATTATATCACTCGCTAAGTAGGCCTATAGTGGATTTGTGTGCTTAAGCAAAAGGCTCCCTTTTAAGTATTATTTTTTAGGTAAGTTTAAATATTATTTTTTTATGTAATATTATTGTAGAGTTGAATTGGACTTCATCCCCAACATGATGGATTAGCTATATTTGGTTTTATGTATCATCTCTCTTTCGCAACAATGTTCATGTGCGTCTCTACATGTGTCAATGTAAAATGGCACCTATTGTATGGCACCTATTGTATTGTATCACTCCATCCAACAATTGTGCCCATTAGTGTGATATCTCTTTGTCATTCGAATCAATGCTCTTAGGTAATTGCCAATTGCAACATAAATGCAAGGGAAAACCAAAGACATCTACTTGCACAATAATATTCACCTTCTTAATGGACATTTTCTATATGGCTTAGCTTTAACCCCTAAATTAGCCCAACATTTTTTGGATGTCATAATGTTATATTTCTGTATTTTATGGTTGTTGTTGGGCCAATTGTTTGTGAGGAGAAAATGGAGGTCTTCATTTTTGGGGAAGGGGATCATCCCCATTAGTTGAACCCAAAGTGGAAGTGTGTCAGGCCAGAGGTGATCATTCGATATTTAGGTATCCCCTAGTTGATGTTTGTAGCTTGGTAAGGTACTTTTACACAGTCCTAAGCATCTAGGCATGTAGAAGTCATCCAAGATCTCCTCAGACATTTTTAGTAGTGTGAGTAAGTTGCTTTTGTAACTTAGCCTAAGTTTTGACTTAGGAAATCACATAATTATTATGTTGGCTAATTGAGCTAAAGTAAACTTAGGAAAAGTGAAATAATTACTTTTGTGATTATGTTTTAATCTCGGCCGGTGATCTTAAGTGAGGTGAGATATAATATTGGTTGTCAATCATTTTTGAGATTATGGTTAGGGGTTAGTTCAACTTACAGTTAGAAAAACAAGGCTAAGAAGAAGACACACCATATAGTAGCACAAGATTAAGAGAGGCATCTCAATAAGAAGTGTGATACTCTAGTGTGTCAGGTCTAAGGAAGTACAAAAATGGGGCTTAGAGATCCAAATCAGTGAAAGGGATCAAGGACCAATCTAAGGCCTTATCTACTAAGATCAAATCCAAAGCAATTTAATTTTTATTTTCTCAATTGGACCATTATCCTAAGATGGGAGCCCAAGAAAATTCTGATTTTTTTAATGAGTAGCTATTGGTTGGGAAATTATGTTTGTGTCATTGTGATTGAGATTGGCTTATGTGATTAGGATTAGGACCCAAATTGTTTGGCAATGGTAAACCCTTGGAGGAAGAGAGGGGGACCTTACCAATAAATGTGTAAAAAGAACATAATTTTTCAGTTGATTATGCCAATTTCGAGATGGCATCAATTTTTATGAGGTTTGAGGACAAGGTGGGCACTTAAATTTCAATCCATAATAGGAGAGGATATAATTGGTTCTCATGGAGAATGATCTATGGGGTTTTGTAAACACCTAGGTTACATCTCCTTCAGATGCTACAACTTTGGTAGCCCACAAATTGAAAGATGTGAAATCCAAACATATCATCATGGATGGGGTGAAGGATTGTGTGATCCCTCAAATATCAAGGAAGATTAGTTCCCACAAGATGTGGATCACTCTGATGAACCGATGTCATAGTGATAATCAAAATCAGAAAATGGTGTTCAGAGAAAAGGTCGAGAACACCAAAATGTATGAATAAAACACTATGGCATCACATCTCAATAGGATTTAACGAGTTTAAGATGAGGTTGGAGTTGTTGGGGTAGTCTTAGATGAGAATCTTTGTAAGGATAGCCCCTGAATGGGTCTCAAAACCTGGGTCTACCTTCATGACAAGTGTTGTAGCATGAGAGAAACTACCAGATTGGAACATATTATGGAATGAATTCACATAGAAGGAGATCTAGGAGAAATCATCGTATAAATAACAGTACAAATGTGGGATGATGAAAATATTTCTCTTTCTAGTCAGCAAACAAGGTGTAATGGTTCGAGTAGCAAGGTGAGGTGTCAACCTCACAACCCAAGAAGAAGAAGAAGGACTTTACTAAGGTCAAGTGTTTTTCCTATCATAAGATGGGACACGATGCTTCACAAGGTCCAAAGAGGAAAAAAGGGGGGAAGGCATACAATCAATCATAGTTGCACCAATGAAAGCTCGAAAGGAGTTTCCATGAAGCTTATAATTTAGTTCTCACTTATTTTGTACCTTTCCTTAGGCACATTATCAATGGGTGTGTGTCTACTAGATAGTGAAGCCACATGACATATGACAAGGGTACATGAGTTGTGTGACAACTTAATCAAGTGGGACTCAAAACTACATGTATAGTTTGGAGTTGATTCCAAACATGCAATCAAGGGGGTTGGAGCAGTTATATTTCAGCTTGAGTCAAGAAATAGGTTGGAATTGAAGGATGTGTTATGGGTGTCAAATACAAGTGGATTTTTCTCTCAGTCTCTATGATGGAGAAGAATGGTTCTATGTAGGATTTCAGGATGGAAAACACTAATCTGACCTGGGGGATCTAGCTATTATAAGGACATGTCATTGGAGTTAGAGAGATAAACTTATATAGGCAAAAAGGGAAACATATTTAAGCAATGGAAAGAAGAATAACAATGATATAGGAAAAGGAGGGGGAGCTCTAAAGGTTGAGCAACTCATAGGAAGCTTGTCTTCAGGATCAGGAGTGGAGGAGTAGTCAAAATACTCCTCCAAATCCATCAAGAAGGTCTCTTAGTATGAGATGACTTTATAGGATGTTCAGGAGCAGGAGGATTCTAGTAACCAATCCAAGGTGAGTAGGACTTAGAAGATGTTTCAAATGGAGCATCCAAGGTAGCATATTCAACTCCATGATAGAAGTCAGCTCCAGGGGGCAGAAGTACCTCCCTTGCTAAGATAGAGTATTGATGTTTGTAGTTAAGGCAAGTACTTCTATGCAGGCCTAAGTGTCTAGGCATGGAAAAGTAAATCAAGATCTCCTTATACAGTCGCTCTAGTGTAAGAAAGTTGCTTTTATAGCTTAGATGTTTTGACTTATGAAAACACATAATTATTAAGTTGTCTATTTGAGTAAAGTAAATTTAGGAAAAGTGAAATAATTACTTTAGTGATAATGTTTTAATCTCAACCCTTTATCTCAAGTAAGGTCAGATCTAATCTCGGCTAGCAATCACTTTAAATATTTGTTAGGTCCCTTTAGTACTAGTGTAGCCCCCATATTTTAATTGTTTTCCCCATAGAAGCCCTCTATTGTTATTGGTGTGCTCTTATGTTATTATTGTTATGTAGACCCTATTTATATTTTGACCCCTTAGACTCCTATATATACCAAGGAGGTCATGTCATTTGAATCATCCAAGAGGTGTTCATGTATATGATGTAAAGTAGGTTTTCCCCTCAAAGAGGCTTATTTTCAAGTCATTGATCTATCTTCTCTTTTGTTTTGTGATTTGGTTACATAACATTTGGTATCAGAACTTTGGATCCTAGGGTTTTGCTGCTTCAAACAGGCCATCTTGGAATTGTCACTATAAATTTGTTTATGCAAGGCTTCAGAATCTAAAATTTCAACCACGTGGATCTAAAATCTTGTTGAGTATTGTGTAAAAATTTCAGAGTTTGGTTCACTATATTCTCGAAGATATGATTCAAGCAAGTTAGGTTTTTTTATGCTCTAGAATTCTATCTCAAACAGGTGTCTTAGGGAAAATCGCCATAACTTTCGTTTTGGGAATCCAAATTAAATTTCGTAAGATTTGGTTGAAATTTCACATACTGCAGTTGCTTGGGTACCATTATTAGGGTCAAAGGCTAAAATAGTGACACGTGGCATTTCGTACGAGTTCACTTTACTGAACCAGTCCATAAGAAGGTCATCTTGGGAGATTTGGTTTAACTTTATCTTGAATAATCCAATCTCAATCTAACTAGTGGTGTTGGAAATAGGACACAAAGGGATGCCACAAGAAGAAATTATAGACCTTGGGAGGCTGAAATTATAAAGATACAATAGTTTCAAGATCGAGCTGTTAAAAGAAAGATAAATGTGTGTATTTTTTTTGCATAACTTTGTTTGAAAGATTGGTTTGAAGTGATTCAAAGGACATTGTGAATCATGGATGTCATTTTTTAGTTCTTGTTACCCACCACCTGTGGGTAGTGTATATAGGAGTAAGGTTTCTTTTCTCCTAGATGGTCCTCATCCGGCAACCAACAGCCCTTGGAGCCACTAGATAGCTCAATGTGCCATTGTCTCTGCCACCTAAGCTAGTCATGTGGTCCCTCACACACTTTTTATGATTGCATGTTTGAAGGTGGGCCTCCTGAACCGGAAGGTATGGATTTTCATTGGTATATTTGAGTAATTTTCCTTACTGGTCATGGGCACTTTTCAACATGGATTGGTGGTGGAATTCAGTGGAAAGAGTGGGTTAGGTTTGTACTCTTGTCTTTATTTCTCGATTTCGTAGTTAGCCTTCTATCCTAGTCTCATGGGACCTCCTTTGCTCGCCATTATCTTTAGGGTTGATACTACATGGGAAATCCCAAATTTGGTTGTGTGGTCTCACTTCCCGTCGTCACATACATCACCCCCTTCTGCTCATTTTATCCCTATTCGTCTCTTTTCTCATTTGGGTCCACATAAGGTTAGCCTTCCCCTCCCCTCGTCCACACCTTGGGTCAAGCCTGGAGTATTTCCCTGGGAGTTTATGTAGCTAAAAAGAAAAGAAAAATCATAATTTGGCCGCTCTCAATAAGAAATTTACCACAAATTCAAAAGATGGTTGGGACATACAAATTTAGCACATGGGAAAAAGCCAAACATGAGCTCTACCCCTTATCCATGGTCGTCACCTTAGCTTCTATGGGCCCTAGACGAGCCCCCTCCATTGTTAAGGAACCCATGATTGTCTCAACCCTGGTGGGAAATGAATCACCTCACATTAAGGGGGTGTCCACTGCTATATATTGCACATCATTCTCTCATCCCCCAAAGCCCCAAGTAGTTATGAAGAAAAATCAGTCAAAGGCAAATGGCATATGAAGAAGGGTGGAAAAAGAAAGGTTGGGTAACTCATGTGCCACGATCTTATCCCTCCTACATGCATATACCCAAGTGTGGGATTCCTCTATTATAGCTACCCTTGTACCATGACATGTGGTCTAGATGATTCCCCCGATCCCCCACTATGTTTCATTACTATATTGTGTGCCACATATCACTTGAGGGATGTACCATGGACATGTCACCCCCTTTAAAGGTTGACACCACCTAATAGGGTCCATGATTAACTTCCTTATTGAGCTTGGAGACACTTGTACATGTCCAAGCCCACTATGGAAGGGCATGCCACCATGAAGTGTCCCACTGATTCCATGACTTGTAAGCTATTTTACTTGATTATTCTAATTATTTTTTGTATTGGAGGGCAAGGGGACACATTAGATCTTATGCAATATTGAAAGTGGATCTCCATTTGGGACTTAGTCTCCCTATACAGGGTCTTATCCCTCTAGAGGGCCACATTGGCACTTGTAGGGTGAGCCATGGGCCTCCATCATAGCAAAGAGTACTTCATGGATCCCCAACACCACTTATTGATTACTCATGTACCACCTTTTGGACGAGGATGATGCAATTGGTTCACCAAGCCCAGTTGACTCCACACTTGCACCATATATTTGTAAGATGTTCCAGGGTCCAGAGAATGTCTCCTATTGCAGAGGGAGGGATTTTATGGTCATCGTGACCTTTACAGATGGTCTACAGGCATTTTTTATCCACTTGGAGACTCATGAGGATGTCCTTGTGCCCCCACACCTACCTGGGAGCACCACAGGGATTTGCTTGGAAAACAAGGGACCAACCCATTGTCCACTATGTTTGAGATTAATTCTCACATCATGGCACACTCAAGACTCATTAGGACTCCTCAACAGCCCAAGAAGTCAATATATTGATTATTTTGCCCTCTTGAGAGGCATATTTTTCATGTTATGGAGTTATGGGGTGGGCTTGTCACCAATTAGGGTGTTATTTTCCACATTAGAGACATTTTTAGGGGTTTGTTAGGCTAATTAAACCCATTGAACTATTATAGGCTCATATAAATACAAGTGAGGCCTCATTTGTAAATCATCATCACTTGGATTAGATTAGTATCTCTTGTGAGATTTTCACACTTTTTCCTGGGATGAGTTTTTGGTGCTTTTCTTGATGTGTTATGATGTTTGTATTTTTGCTATTGTCTTTGGAGCTTCTCTATTTCAAAGTTGATAAAGGGATATACTCTCTCTCTCTCATGTAAGTCAAAATTTTGATGTTATTCTTGTTACCTCACTGGTTAACTACGTGTATGTCGTTATATTTATTCTTGTATGAGTTAAATGTAAATGTGGAATTATTTTGGGACCTTGAATAAGTGATTAAATTCATGCTTTTACCTTTGAGGGACTGGGTTAATATTCCTAGAGGCATATCTTAGGTTAAAGACCTCGAAAATTTGTCTCCTTAGCAAATTTGAAGTATAAATCTCTATTGATCTAGTTGTTTCCCTTGGAGAGGCTAGAAAATATTAATTAGGGCTCCTTAGCTCACAAAAATTCTTGATCTAAGTGTATCTTGACTCCATTAGGCCCAAGCAATAAGGCATTGATCCTCGTATCCCTTTGGTGGCCAAATTTATCCTTCTTTTCTTCACTCTTCCAAATTTTAGGCCTAACCCTAGAGGGTCACCTAGGGAATCACATGAATTGCATTGTTGCCATCCAAAACCCTTGAAAATTACTAAAAAATGGTGCTTTGATATTCTCAAGAAGCCCTCCAAATTTGAGTTCAATCCAATGGTGGGATCCCAAGATTTTGCATGCCCTAGCTCAGGGACCGTTCTTCTCCCTAGGTCACTTTGGGTTAGTGTCCTCATTAGTATCATTGCATTTGAATTTCTAAAGAAAATTAGTCCTTTGATCCTATTCTCCTCTATAAATAGGTCAAGCCCCTCGATTGTTTGTCAACTCCATACCCTTAACCTAGTTTGGGTCCACTTGGGTTCTTTGTGGTCTCACGACTATGTAATTCAAATTCTACAAGGATTACATAGAATCCGTTTCTCCATAAGGATTTGTAACTCTAGGGAGACCCTTCCCAAGGCATATCCTCCAACCCTAGGCTAAGGTATCCTCATAACCCTTCTTAGAGAGCCCATCACCTTGCTTCTCAAGCAAGTAAGCTATTTAAATGAGTCTCTTTTGCGAATAGGATTTAGGAATCACTCCTTATCTGATCATTGATACATACATCATTGTGATTCCTCTTATATTGGATCTCTTCCCATCAGTGAACATCTGTAAATATAAAGGAGCCTTAGTTAAGGTGACATTGGGCTATCACTCCATTGTTTCCCCTTGATCTAGTAGTGCTCTATATGATCCCCTCCTAGGACCCCTGCTAGTTTGAGCAGTAATATTTTGGTGTCATTGACGAGGACACGAGACGTGTTTCTTGCTCCTCATACGACATTATTGACATATAATTTTGATGACTTCATTGGAAGAATGAATCCCCAGATCTTCATTGAAATTTATGGTTGATGCTTGGAGGGTGGAGCAATCATTTGTTTAGGCATCTTTAAATTCACCCTTGCGACTCCTACATAACATAGATGTATGTCCCAATAGGATGTCTTTCTTTGATGACTCTCCTGCTTTGGATATCACTAGCATCCCTGGGTACCCTAATCATGTCACAAATAATATGGTACATGGGGTGCTCGTGTTTGATGGTGATCCACTCTCCGCAATTGATCATGTTGAAAGATTTAAGGCACATCTTCAAAGGAGAAAGTGGTCCATCTAGATGTCTTTATGTTGTTTTTCATGGGATCTCGCTATGGTCATAAATCATGTTTGCAAAATCATGAACCTAGGAGCATATCATCTATTGAGAAGTTCTTTGATGGATTTCTTAAACATTTCCAAGTGTGCCCCACATCAAACATTCAAGAGGAAGCCTTCATTGAGCATGATGAGCAAGAAAGAGGGTCCTCCCTAGGTCTGCATGATGAAAGATGGGATGGTGATTAGTTTGTAGAAAGTAAAATTAAGGTTAGCCCTATATTTCCCCAGGATACTGTCTCTGATGATCTACCCTTTGAAAACCTTAGAGAAGGAGATCTCATAGCCCCTTCAAACATTGATATTAATGATTACTTATATATAAAAGAAGGAAAGTAGGAGGTCCGTGGAAATCACTTCGAAAAGGACCCTCTCTATGACGTTGATGACCAATGATATCTATAGGACCCTTGTATTTCCTCACAATTTGTGGGTTGTAGTTAAGTCTCATGTGGGCCCTTTCCTCAACCCTTCTTACACTATCACTAATAATGAGAAATCCTCCATCCATCCCAAGTATGATCATCATGGGAAACCTACTTGTGTTTCTCCATCTCATCATTCTCCCTTTTCTACTAATCATAACCAAATAAATCATTATAGTAGTGATAAGGACCATGATGGGAACGATATGCCTAAAGTTTCCATCCATTGGAGGTTTATGAGCCTAATCATTGATATATCCATCTTTTGGTTAGAAGAGAAGTGCACATTCCACTCTTCTTTCCCCTTTGAGACCCTTTGATACATTGTCATGCCATTGACCCACCTCCCACCCTTATAACCTATGTTTTCTTGTTTTCATCACAAGGTTGATTCTAGGGGCAATTTTTATCACATTTATTGGATGATATACTGGTTGCATTAGATTGATGATTACACTTAGTGCTTCTACGATGTAATATGCATGTTAGGGTAGGGTGAATTTCATGTTCATTTTTGCATTAGAACTAACATCATAAGATACTTTCATGATAAATTAGTTGCATTTAGATTAAATTTAAATTTTACTTTCTTGTCAATTTTACGGCCTAATACTAAGCATCTATGAGCATAAGACACCACAAAAACATGTTGCCCCATATGCTTGGTGTTTGATATGTGTAGGTAATAGGTATAAGGTACCAAGATATTGTTGGTGTTCTCATGACCTCTCGTTCGAGTAGCTTCACACACTTCTCTGAGAGCTCATGTCCCAATTGGAGCCAGATGTTACCCACCACATGTGGGTATGTATACAGGAGAAATTTTGTTTTCTCCTAGATGGTTCTCATCTGGAATCCAACAACCCCTTGCAACCACCAGATAGCTCAAGGGGCCATTGTCTCTGCCACTTGAGCTAGCCGTGTGGTCCCTCACCCACTTGTTATGATTGTGTTTTTGAAGGTGGGCCTCCAAACCCCAAAGATATGGATTTTCATTGGTATAGTTGATTATTTTTCCTTACTTTTCATGGGAAATTTTTGGCATGGATTGGTGGGGGATTCGGCGAAAAGAGTGGGATAGGTTTGTACGCTTGTATCCATTGTTTGATTTCGTGGTTAGCCTTGTATCCTAATCCCATGGGATCTCCTTTACTGACCATTAGCTTTAGGGTTGACACTACATGGGAAATACAAAATTTGGTTGTGTGGTCATGCTTCCCGTCATCAGATACGTCACCCCCTTCCACTCATTTTATCCCTATTCATCTATTTTCCCATCTGGATGCACTAGGTCCACATAGGGTTAGCCTTCCGCTCCCCTTGTACATAGCTTGAGGTGGGCCCAAAACGATTCCCTAGAGGTTAATGCAACTACAAAGAAAAGAAAAGGCATAATTTGGCCACTCTCAATAGGAATTGTACCACAAATGAAAATTATGGGTGGGACATACAAATGTAGCACATGGGAAAAATCCAAACATGATCTCTATCCCTTATCCATGGCCAACACCCTGGTTCCTATGGGCCTTGGATGAGCCCCCTCCATTATTAAGGAACCCATGGTTTTCCCTATCCCTGGTGGGTGATGAACTAACTCACTTTAAGGGGTTATCCACTACTATATACTACACCTCATGCTCTCATCCCTTAGAGCCCCAAGCACTTATGAAGAAAAATCAATCACAGGCAAAAGGCATATGAAGAAGGGTGGAAAAACAAAGGCCAAGGTAACTCATGTACCACGATTTTCTCCCTCCTACACTCATATACCTAGGTGTGGGATTCCTCAATTATAGTTACCCTTATACCATGACATGTGGCCTAGATGATTCCCCTGATCCCCCACTCAGTTCCATTACTATATCATGTGCCTCCTACCACTTGAGGGATGTACCATGGACATGTCACCCCATTTAAATGTTGAAACCACCTAATATGGCCCCTGATTAACCTCCTTATTTAGCTTGGAGACACTTGTACATGCCAAAGCCCACTATGGAATGGCATGCCACAATGAAGAACCCCATTGGTTCCATGACTTGTAAGTTATTTTACCTGATTATTCTAATCATTTGTTGTATTGGAGGGCAAGGGAATGCATTGTATCTTATGCAGGATTGGAGGTAGGTCTCCATTTGGGGCTTGGTCTCCCTATACGAGGTCTTAGCCCTATAGAGGGCCACATTGGCACTTGTAGGGAGAGCATCGAGAGCCATGGGCCTCCACCATAGTAAAGTACTTCATGGATCCCCAACACCACTCGTTTATTGATTTTGTACCATCTTTTGGAAGAGGATGATGCAACTAGCTCACCATCCCTAGTTGGATCCACACTTGCACCATACACTTGGCAGATGTTCCAAGGTCCAAAGAATGTCTCCTACTGCAGAAGAAGGGCTTTTATCGTTATCCTGGCCTTTATAGATGGTCTACAGACATTTTTCAACCCACTTGGATACCCATCAGGATGTCCTTGTGCCCCCACACTCACTTGGGTGAACCACGGGTATTTTCTTGGAAAACGAGGGGATAACCCCTTTTCCACTTTGTTTGAGGTTTATTCTCACATCATGGTGCACTCAGGACTTCATTAGGGCTCCTCAAAGGCCCAAAAACTCAATATGTTGATTATTCTGCCCTCTTGAGAGGCTTATTTTTTATGTTATAGAGTTATTTGGTGGGATTGTCACCAATTAGGGAGCTATTTTTCACATTAGAAACATTTTTAGGTGTTTGTTAGGATAATTAAGCCCATTGAACTACTAGAGGCTCATACAAATGCAAGTGAGGCATCATTTATAACTCATCATCAGTTGGATTGGATTAGTATCTCTTATGGAATTTTCACACTTTTTGTTGGGATGAGTTTTTGGAGCTTTTCTTGATGGACTATGATGTTTGTATTTTCACTATTGTCTTTGGAGCTTATCTAATGTGAAGTTGATAAATGGATATACTCTCTCTCTCTCATGTAAGTCAAAATTTTGATGTTATTCTTGTTAACTTACTGGTTAAGGTTAAGGTTAAAAGGCCCAAGGGTTAGCTCAATAGGTCAAATCAGTGCCTCGCCAATCTGGAGGTCACAGGGTCAATTCCTAAAAAGCTCTTGGGGTTAGGTCTAGATATAGGCTGAGAGGTGTGATCCCCTTTGGGGTCGATCTACCTAGTGCTTACCGTGGATGTAGCAACTACCCATTGACCATGGGTATCCGTGAACCACACGTGAAAAAAAAGTTACTGGTTAACTACATGTATGCTATTATCTTTATTCTTGTATGGGTTAAATGTAAATGTGAAATTATTTTGGGACCTTGAATAAGTGATTAAATGCATGTGTTGACTTTTGAGGGACTGGGTGAATGTTCCTTGAGGCACCTCTTAGGTTAAAGACCTAAAAACCTTGTCTCCTCAACAAATTTGAAGTATTAATCTCTATTGATCTAGTTGTTATGCTTGGAGAGGCTTGGAAAGATCAATTAGAGCTCCTTAGCACATGAAAATCCTTGATATAAGTGTATCTTGAGTCCATTAAGCCCAAGAAATAAGGCATTGATCCTCGTATCCCTTTGCTGGTCAAATTTATCCTTCTTTTCTTCACTCTTCCAAATTTTAGGCCTAACCCTAGAGGGTAACCTAGGGCATCACATGAATTAAATTGTCACCATCCAAAACCCTTGAAAATTGGTGCACAACTACATTGGGATCTTCTCAATAAGCACTCCAACTTTGAGGTCAATCTGATGGTGAGATCCCAAGATATTGCAAGCCCTAGATCAAGGACTATTATTCTCCCTAGGTCACTTTAGGTTAGTGTCCTCATTAGGATCATTGCATTTGAATTTCTAAAAAAAATTAGTCCTTTGATCCTATTCTGCTCCCTACCTAAGTCAAGCTCCTCCATTGTTGGTCAAATCCACACCCATGACCTATTTTGGGTCCACTTGGGTTCTTTTTGGTCCCACAACTTTGTAATTCAAATTCTACAAGGATTACATAGAATCCATTTCTCCATAAGGATCTATTAGTCTAGAGAGCCCCTTCCCAAGGCATATCCTCCAACCCTGGGCCAAGGTATCCTCATAACCCTTCTTAGAGAGTCCATCACCTTACTTCTCAAGAAATTAAGCCATTTAAATGATTCTCTCTTGTGAATAGGCTTTAGAAATCAATCCTTATCTGATCATTGATCCATTCATCATTGTGATTCCTCTTATACCAAGTCTCCTCCTATCGGTGAAAGTTTGTAAATATTAGGGAGCCTTAGCTGAGGTGACATTGGTCTATCACTCCATTGTTGCCCCTTGACCTAGTAGTTTCTCTATTATAACCCCTTCTAGGACCCCTGCTAGTTTGAGTGGTAATAGTTCCAAAATGCCTCGAAACAAAAAAAAATGGATATACCCAGTAAGAAAAAAAAAATATCTACTATAACGCATGAAAAAGAGGAATAAATGCAACATGATATATCAAAATTTCGAGACCAAGTGCATAAATTATCTGAGGAAGAAATGTTACATGAGGTTCACCTTTGGGAACCTAATTCATTGGAAAATCCATTCAGGGTGGCAAGAAAAGTTTAAATAAAAATTATGGCAACAAGGAGGTCTACCACTCATAACTATAAATATCACAGTGTTGTCACTCCTAATTCCCACTACCTACAAGGTTGACACCACAACAACTAGAGGAAAAAATAGCAAAAGGGCTTTGTTATAGTTGTGATAGCAAATACACTAAAGGTCACAAGTTTGCTGAGAATAAATTATTTTATATAGGTTGTGAAGAGGATGAATAAAAGGAACAAGAAACATCAAACGAAGAAGATATACACCTAGAACCAAACCTAGGGGCTGAAAAATAAGAGATGAATCTAACCATATCTTGTAATGCATTGGAAGGACTTACCACTCCTCAAACTCTCAAGATAGAAGGATATATCAAGAATAAAAAGGTAATAGTGTTGATTGATTCAGGTAGAACTCATAATTTTATTCATTGTAAGGTAGCCAAGTATTTTAACTGGTTTCTATATCTAGCACCACAGTGTCAAGTGATGGTTGCACAAATATCAATCCAACCATTAGGGAATATGTATTGAATAGTCCAATGCTTTCCATTCTAATGGGTGGTGTGGATTTTATATTAGCGTTATAGACATTTTTGGGCACTTCAACCCCAATCATAAATGTCCATAAACTGAGGGCTCCTAAATCCCTAAAAGTGTTGCTTCACTGCCTAAAGGAACAAGGTGAGCTGATTACATCATCTCCCAGAAGTTCTCCAATAAAAATTGCTCATAAATGGTCAAAAATGGACCATACTGAAAACCCAGTGCAGAGGGTGCGATGGTCGGGAATGGACAAATGGCAGGGACAAAATGCGAGGTGGAAGATCATGGGATCTTCCAGAAGCTTCCCCTCTGACACTTGCCTCTCTGTTTTCGACCAGGGATGAGTAAGAGATCACCATTCTCCAAGTGGAAGCAAGAACTATCAAAGAGAGGACACTAATCAAGATCCCAGAAGATGACTCACATCCCTATAATCATCTATATATGGATCCCTCATCACAGAGATCCAAAGGCTGGAATTTTGTATCTTATAGAGAAGTGTTGTTGGTTTTCTGGTGTACATTCATAGTGTTGGTTGATCTAAGCTTTGCTTGAGGTGAAGAAGGGCTTTCTAGCTGGAGGATGATGCTGGGTCAGAACATATGGTTGTAATCCTCTTGCTACTTTTCATCTTAATAAAGCTATTCAAGTTTTCCTCCATATTCTTGTGTACTTGTTTATATATGCATTTGTATGGTTAACACACATATGGTCCTGTGTTATTTATGAATATAGATCTTGGTTCTTCGATAGTAGTATGTTGCTGTGATTCCACAAGTGCTCTTTGAAGTTGGGCAGACGAAGAAGAAGCAGTGAAGCTCTATCAGGAAAGAGACGAAATCAAGCGCAAGACTAAGGTTGGTCCCCTTGATCCCCCTCTTGTCTATTTACATAAAGGAAAACGAAAGTAGACTTTACTTGTGTGTTTCTAAGATAGCCACCCATCTTAGTGGGAATAGCAGCATCCGAGTGGACACTATTCTCGGTAACAAAACGGTGACTCCACTGGGGAGCGACTAGATTGTTTGTTAGCCTATCTATCTTTGTTTCTTTTATAAACTTACAGACGGAGCCTGAAGCCAAGCCAGCTAGCCTTCGAACTGCATTTGTTATACAAATGCAAAGTAGATCAATGTTGCTTCAA
>APFE031289184.1:0-38432 GCA_000404065.3 Pinus taeda
GGAGGGGGAGAGGGGCAGGGAGAGGGAGGGAGAGGGGGACGAGTGTCGATAGCAGAAGAGCGAGGGGGAGAGAGAGGGAGAAGGAGGGGGTGTGAGACGGATAGGAGGAGAGGGAAGGAGAGAGAGGGATAGGAGAAGAGGGAGGGAGAGGGGGAAGGAATAGGAGAAACTCCTTATGGAAGCTCTAGTGAATAAGTTAGGAATAGGAGAAGATGGAGGTTCCAACTTAGAGGTTAGTTCAGAGGGGAAATGAGGGGATATGGATGAACCAAAGAGGGAATCTAAGAAAGAAAATGAAAAAGAACAACCCAATTCAACTATTGTGAACCATTCACAATTCTTGTTCAAGAGGGAAGCAAAGGTCTGCATCTAGCCATATCAAGGTGAGATTAATGATTTAATGTTAAATGACTAATTATATCTGTTAGATGTTTATTTTAGAGTTCACCACATAGATGAAGGACCTCAAAATTGATTTTATCGTCTGATATTATAGGGACATTCCTTAACTTGGTGGGAAAGCCACACAGAAACCTTAATACTAGAGTCATAGCCTCTAGTGACTAAGTGGGAGGATTTCAATACTCTCATAAAGTAGTTTTATCATATTAGGTATGTACAAGACCAGTGGATCTAGTAGAATTACTTTTGGTAGATATATGGGTTGAGTGTATAGGAGTACACAACGAAATTTAGGAAGAGGGAAATAATTCTGAGTATCTCCCCAAAAAACCCATACATGTTTCTCAAGTATATGGGGGGTATAAACAACCATCAGTGGAATTAACAAATGTTGTTTAAACCCATAACGATGGACGAGGATTATGTACAAGCACAATACCAAGATAAAGTAAGGGAAATCAAGTAGGTCAAAGTAGAAAGAGCATCATGAAGCTTCCTAGAAGTGGAAGAAGTATTTGAAAGGGTGAAGAGAAAAAAATATAACAAGGATAGCACACTAGTGCGAAGATCCTAGCAACCACTACAACCACTATAACATTGATGGTCATATATAGGAGAAGTGTTGGAAGTCGCATCTAGAGGTAAACCAAATGAACCAAAATAATTGTGCTAAGAATAAAAATCCCATGGCCATAGATTCATGTAATTAGTTGGAAAGAAGCTCATATTTGGATGAGGAAGAGAAAGAAATGACCATTCGCTTCCATATAAAGACAGAAACAAAGAAGGTTAAAATTGATGTTCTATTCAACTCAAGATCATAGAAATAAATATGGTCTTGAATCTGGCGCTAGAGACTCATGAATATCCTAGCCCATAATGATTAGGATGGGTCAACAAGGAGGCAAACATAAAGGTAAGAAAACAATGCAGAATCATATCTTCTATTAGTGTTGATTTTGTTGATAAGGTAGAATTAGATGTAGTTCCACTTGATGTATGTGGAGTGGTATTTGGAGGTACCTATATGTACATGTGTGATGAAATCTTCAATTTGATTGGATAACACACATATAACATCTTATATTCATCTATGTGAAGGAGACACAAGAAAAAAAGGTTGAAGTTGACTAAGATAGTCTAGCATTTTACCGAGCTCTTATTCCCTCTTTTCTATGACCCTGCACATGTGGAAGAGGCTAAAATTTTATGTGAATACCATTGTGCAATAAAATTGAATTTCTATGGAGGAACAGGATGTTGAAATTCGGCCTAGTCAACTAGAGTTGATTGAAATCTTCTAGGAAGCAATTTCGTTGTTTTGAGGGTAGTTTGACTAGGTTTGACCCAGGTTTTATTACTGGTCAATTTGACATTATTTTGACTACAAATATCAAATTTTATCTCTTGTTGAATTGAATCATTTATATAAGAAAAGGTTGTTGGTTTTTTTCCCTAGTTATGGTTTTATCATGGTAAAAAATCATCTCTTATGTTTAGCTAACTCTTCATGATGTTGTTGTCATTATCATTTTACTGTTGATATTCCCTATGAATAATTGATTAATTATGAATGTGATATAATATGATTTGGTTAATGAATCACTGGAAAGTAATTATCAGTCTAGGAAATCATGAAAATTCAACCCGGTATTAGAGCCAAGTTAAAGAGCATCCATTAATAGTGTATAACAAGGACCGGGATTATTATTAAGGACACAAAATCAGCCTTATCTTAGTCCAATTTGAACTTGTGTTCGGGCCTCAATAGCCCTGCGGAGGCTACATCCTAAGGTATCAAGCCTTGATCTGAGTAAGGTTTGTTCTGTGACCTTTCCTTGACAGAATTCAGAGACTATATAAAGATTGGACTTGTAACGAGAATCAACCTTTGTCTCAGAAAATATGAACCTAAATTTGGCCATGGTTAGGATATACCTAAGGCCACCTTTGAAGGTCATCTTGACAGTTGTTTTGAGCATATATAGGACAAATATGATGTCAACCTTAACGTTGTTCTTGTGAAATCTTGGATAAGATTTTGAAGCCATTTGATGTAGACTTCAAATTTGATCTGTAAGGTAACTATGCCCATTTTTTTGTAGCATATAACTCATATTTGTGTTTCAAGTAGTAATGACATCATCACAATTTTGAATATGGATGTTCGATAAGGCTTAAAGGCAAGATAAGGCTTGTTAAGTAGGATGGACCAAGTATGTTCCATACACTTGTGAAGTGTGATATTTTGTATTAAAATTATTGTACATACATGTGTAGAGATATTTCCTTTGATTGGATCATACTGTGGGATATGTGTTCAAAAGAAAAGTGTTGTATAGCTTGTGCTATTGTGGAAATATCTAGTATGATTGAGGTGTCATTACTTGATGTTACAAATTCGATCAAAGGAGAAAAGGTTCTTCACCTATAAAGAAAAACATTCCAATTAGCACATGGAAAAGTTTGTATTTGGAGTCCTAGGGTTTTGTTCTCACCACAACACCCCCCATAATATTCAAACTTACTATGGGGACCCTCCATGTAAATCTTGGTCAAATCACTTCTATAATCTTTTAATTTTGTTAATTTTGTGAGATTTTTGCTTTTCTTGGATTTTCATTTTGCTTGCTCCATTACATGAATTTTGTTTCCGTCTTTCCAATAGTTCAAGTTTCATCTCATTATGACCTACAGTTGGGAAAATGTCCTCACTCAATGTTTGATTGAATTATATTGCCTCGACATAAAATTTGTAAATTTGTATTCTATTATATTTTTGCAAATTGTAAATAAAATTCATATCAATATGTAATATTTTTTATTAAATGTATTTAACTTGAATTATTTAAGTAGTGTAGGGTTTTGTTTGGCTAATTAACTCTAAACCTGGGTCAGGTGCCACCAAGCCAACAGAATTTAGAGATCAAAATAGAGAGTACATTTTTCTTTGTATTTTCATATTTCCATAGTAGAGAAAAAAAGTAGTATGCTTGACCTATAGAAAATATCAAAATTGTGAAATATGCTAGAGATACCACAAAAAATAACACAATGAGATGATAACAATGGAAATATTTTATTAAGATCTACAACAATATTGTTCACTTACCTCTTTGACAGGGAAACCTATAGTAGAGCAGAGCTCAATTACACAACACAAGACTAGAGTTCCCTTACTATCTTCGACAATATATAGTTTCCGGAGACCGAAAACCATAACTACTTGTGTTCCCTTGCATAATGTGGGTTAACCAGTTTATTTATTAGTTATGGCTCATTATAACTAATTATGGCCCCTTTTTTATAATGTGGGTCAACCACTTACAATGCATATGGGCTTTATTTATTAAACTAACTAATCATGAATTTTATGGGGCCTCCTGGGCTTATTACATTAATAAATGGATTAGTGGTGTACCCTAACATGCCTTCCCCCTTCAGAAGTAGCTTAGTCCTCAAGGTTGGAGCTAGGGAAATTTATGGAGAATAGTTGTTGTTTCCCATGTCGCATCTCTTGGTAAGGTGTATTTCCACTGGATGAGGACTTATTCATATTATGGCCACAAAGATGTCATTATTGTGAATCCAGGACCTGTTCTGGTTGGAGGCAAATGGAACCTTCCTCGTTCAATTCAAGCAGTAGGTTTGTACATTGCGATTATGCCACATGACCTTCTTGAGGCAAGAGACATGGAAGATGGGGTGGAATTTTGAAGTGGCCAGTAAGGAAAATTTGTAAGAGACTGAGCCAATACGCTGAATCACTTGATAAGGCCCATAAAATTTTGGAGCTAATTTTTGGAATCCCTTTTCTTTGAGAGATGTTTACTTATAAGGATAGAATTGAAGAAACACTTGCTCATCCACTTGAAATGTCCAATTTGACCGATGTTGGTTAGCCTATTGCTTCATCTGGTTTTTCACTTCATGGACATTATCATTCAGAAGAGCAAGAGTGGCAGCTCAGTTCTGAAGCAACTTATCAACTCCCTGCACTTTGGAATATCCTGGAAGATAAGAAGTCGTTGAAGGTGAGAGTTCGCCATACACCACTTATACGTTGTCATTTTGGTTGCTCCATGATAATTAATATCGTATCACCATTCTTCTAAACATAACCACTACACCCATTGATGTTGTTTGTCTGAAGCAAAGCATTACAGGTAGGTCTCCAAACATTTGTTTACCACTTGTGTTTGAACATCTGTCTAGGGTAATATGTTGTACTCATTTGGAGTTTCATTCCATGCATCTTGAACAAGTCCTGCCAAAAATTTCAAGTGAAGGTGGGATCTTGGTGAGACACAATAAAAGTAGGCATGCCATGCAGTTTGAAAATTTAATCCATGAAGGCTTGAGGCACCAAAGCTTGAGTAAATAGGTGCGGTAAGGCACAAAAATGAGTGTATTTGGAGAGTTTATTTACTACCACCATAATGAATAATTTTTTTTTTGTTTGGGGATACCAGTAATGAAATCCATGGAGACATTCATCCATATAGAATCAGGTAGCCTCAAGGGTTGTAAGGTTCCTAGTGTCTTCATTTTTTTCGCCTTCGTTGCACTGGAAGACATCACATTCAACTACAAATGTAAGAATAACATGTTTCATCCCTTCCCAAAAGAAGGAGTAGTGTGCCCAAGCATAATTCTTCTGAAAGCCCAAGTGTTTTGCGATGGGTGAGGAGCGTAACTATGCTAGGATTCATGGTTTGAGAGTGGATTTAGGGGAGAGAACCACATGATCCTTAAATCAAAGAATATCTTCTTTCCAAGTTTAACCTGTTGGGGGGATAGGATCCACTTGTAACCTCTGGATTAGCTAGGAAAGAGATGGATGGGAAAACCATTCTTTGCATGCCTCCTTAATCCAATAAGCTATGGGCAAGGATAAGGATAAGAGGGTATTGTCCTCTCAAATTTTCGTGACAAGGTATTGGCCACAACATTATCTCGACCCTTCTTATAGATTATCTCATAGTCATAGCCAAACATTTTGGTAAGTCATCTATTTTGTTGCAGAGATGATAAGCATTTCTCTAAAAAATACTTGAGACTGTGATGGTAAATTTGGATCTAGAAACATCATCCAAGCAAGTGATGAAAACTTGACTAAACTCAGGGGAGGTGAATCATTTTAGTACATTCATGGACACTAAAATTATTTTCTTTTAACTAATTAACTCAGACATTACATGAGAATATTAACACATAATGACCAGCAAATTTAATATGCAAACAAAAAGTAATAAGTAAACTAAAAGCATCACATCAACACATAATAGCAACACATATGGACACCAGATATAAGTGGAAACCCATAAAGGGAGAAAACCACAGCTTTTTTATTGTTGTGTTGAAAATGAAAACTCCTACTCCCTTATTACATCTAATTTTTTGTATGCTCCAACCTACAGGGGGCTACTACCTCAATTTTTATGCAAGCTACAACATGCAAGGAAGCTCCCACTCCCATAAGTTTTCTGCAAACTTCAACCCATAAGAGGCTCCCACCTCAACAAGCACCAACTTGTTATTTATCAAGCTATAACTTGAAAGGTGATCTAGGTGGATTTTGGTGGCCACCTGCCTATTCCACTTGGACCCCCACCATTATCTCTTTCAGTTTTTCAGTTTCCTTAATTGTAGCACAATATACTATTTTTTACAGCTTTTCAGGTCCTGAACTTCCGGAGCCATTTTGAGGCCCTAAATGACGTTTTTTCGGAACATCAGAGCTAAGTGTTGTGGACCAGTGTTGTATAGTTGAAAGTTGTATTCCTTGAATAGATCTTTCTAATGAGGTATTGTGCGCATCCAACAGAGATTGTATGCCAAAGTTACGACCCCGGGAAGTTGATGTACCCATTTACCCAAACGGGGCCCATAGTTTTGGCGTTTCATCTCCTAGGATTGGGTTTTTGGATGTTTATAGTTTTCCATTATTTCTAAATAATAAATAGGCCTTTGAGCCTCATTATAACACAGTTTGGAGGCATGTAACTGGCACATCGCTTCTTAGAGATAAGCTACCATCGCCCGAGATATTCTTATTTCCATTATGTTTGTAAGCATATTTCAGTATTTGAGATTAATGAAATGAAGATATTCTTATTTCCATTATGTTTGTAAGCATATTTCAGTATTTGAGATTAATGAAATGAAGTGTTATTTTTGTTGCATCTCTATATTTATGGTTATACCTCTAATTTTTTGTGTTCCTATTTAAGTTCATATCAGTGGTATCAGAGTGGTATGCTCTTTCTCTCTTTTTCTTTACATGTCCCCAAAGAGGTTGAGATATAAGGAGTTAGGGGTCAAACTTGTTGAACCTTTGCAAGACCAGCCTCGTGAATCCTGACGGCCTCCCATGGTAGAAGAGAAGAAAGATGAGGGGGCAGGATATCCTTTCAAAATATTGCTCGAAGAATCCCTCGAGCGATAAAGGAACGCGATGATGGACAACTTTTCCCAAATCCTTCAGCGGCTACCCAAATGCAACGCATCTACTTCCAGTAGTCATTCTGGAAGTGCCACACCATTTAAGGTGCAAGTTAACTTTGACATCCCCATATTTGAGGGTCATATAGATGCAAACGCCATAGATAAATGGTTAAATATGCTAGACTGGTATTTTTCTATTCATGATTTTTCTAGCTAGGAAAAGATTACTTTTACACTTCTCAAAGCTACCCCCCACATCAAGCACTGGTGAGAAACCTACTATGAGCAGAAGGACGAGAGGGAAGCCTCATTGTTTTCAGTTGCACCCACTTGGAATTCAATCTAGGACACCATCAAGGAGAAGTAATAACATGTTGGGAGCTATGAGGATAAATACATAGAGTGGACCAGGCTGCAGTGGGGAAGGGACCAAGACGTGCCAGAGTTTACCAATATTTTTCATACCCTTCACACAAAGTTAGGCATCAAGGATTCTCAGCGCATTTGGTACTCAAATACCATGGTTTCCTACATAAGTACATACAGGAAGAGATGGAGTTTCTGGACATCTCCTTGCTCGGCACGACGTACCAATACGTTGTCAAGATTGAGCAAAAGTTTAAACAAATGAAGTGAGACTTTGGATCTACGAATCCGAAGTAAGGGAAAGGTTCCCCCGAACTAAAGAACGAAGGACAAAGCCAAGGTGGGGTCACCCAAGAACACCCATCGAAGCTGCGAGAAAAGAACAACACCATGAAGTCAAAGAAGTTGAGCCCTGGCAGGGGCATCGTCTCACATTGGTTGAGCCCTACTTGCGAATCCTCTCCTTAACAATCGAGCCCCGCCAGGGGCATCATCTCCTGCTGGTTGAGTGTGCTTGTGCATCCTCTATTTCACTCCAAAATTCACTTAGTTAAATCATGGGTTTCAAAGCAATTCCCCTCTCCCATTATTCGAGCATGCTTGTGCATCCTCAGCCACAAGAAAGTGGTGTGAGTTCCATAAGAGCCCCACTCAGAACACAAGTGAGTGTCGGGCCAAGCAGTTGTTGGTGGCCAAGTTGAAGGCTTCATAATCACATGCATGTTCCGACTCTGAGTCAGAACCCAACAAGAGGAATAAAAAAGGGAAGGAGATTATTGATGCGGAGCCCAGCACCATTGTTGCCACCACCAAGATCCAGAAGGATGAGGCCGAAGATCCAGAGGAGGGGGGGCCTCTTTTCCACTCACAGATGTCGGTGAAGGGTTCTCCACTACAATTCATTGTCGACAATGGGAGCCAAAAGAACCTCATTTCAGTAGAGGTCATGAAGCGATTAGGCCTACCCAACCACACCACACTCACATCCATACAACATCTAGTGGCATCACCAAGGATGAGATCTCTAGGTCAGCCAATAGTCTCACCTTCCCTACATCATCAAGCCCTTCACAGATGAGGTATTGTGTGATGTTGTTCCTCTTGACGTTTCTGATGTATTATTAGGACAAACATACTTATGGAAGTGACATGTTGTATATGAGTCTAGACCTCTCTCTATTATTATTTCTTTGGGTAATACATTATACAGAATACCAAAGGCATCCCCACCTACCGCCACATCTTTGATCTCTACGAAGCAATGCAGTAAGACCATCTCCCAAACTAGGAAATTTATTTTCTTTCTAGGTCACTCTCAAAGTAAGGGGAATATCTTAGCCACATCCATAGCCCACAAGAAGGGTTCCTCCATGCAGCAGAAGCAGGTGAATACGATCATGAAAGAATGCAGGGACATCTTCTCCTCACCCACAAGGGTATCGTTGCACTGTTAGGTTAAGCATTCGTTCGATCTAACTCTCGGGGTACCTCTACCCAACGGGTCGATATATCACCACTCAATTGTCGAAAATTCCAAGTACAAGAAACGACATGATCAGCATCGAGTGCCACACAAGTTTCAGGTGGGCAACAAAGTATGGTTGCATTTGCAAAAAGAACGACTTAACGAAGCCCATTGGAAGCTCAAAACACTCTAATATGGCCCTTACATTATTACCAAGGTTGTGGGAGACAATTCTTTTGAGCTCAGCATTCCTCCATTCCTTGGCCTGCACCCAGTGTTCAATGTGGTTTGCCTTCAACCATACTTCCCACCAATGCTGGACACATCAAACATTGCAGAACAACTCACACCAATAGAGTTAAACCCAGATTGGGCAACTCCTGCACGAAGGCAAGTGGCTCACCAGGGACCAAGTTCAGCAAAAGTTTCCTTATCTCATGGAGGCACTCAATGCAATGGGGAACATTTCTTCCTAAGGGGGAAGCAGTGATCCAGGTGGATATTGGTGACCACCTGCCTATTCCACTTGGACCCCCACCACTATCTCTTTCATTTTTTCAGTTTCCTTAATTGTAGCACAATTTACTATTTTTGGTAGTTTTTCAAGTCCTGAACTTCCGGAGCCATTTTGAAGCTCTAAACGACGTTTTTTGGGGAAATTGCTACCAAAACTTTAAGAAATTTATTACTGGCCAATTGAGAGTTGTAGTCCTCAGATAGATATTTCTAACGAGGTATTGCACACGTCAAACGAAGATCGTATGCCAAAGTTATGACCAAGTTAATGTACCAATTAACCCAAAAAGGGCCCATAGTTTTGGTGCTTCATCTCCTAGGGTTAGATTTTTGGATGTTTGTGGTTTTCCATTGTTTCTCAATATAATAAATAGGCCTCAACGCCTCATTGTAACGTAGTTCAGAGGCATGTAGCCACCACATCTCTTCTTAGAGATAATTAGCTACCATCGCTTGAGCTAGTCTTATTTCCATTCTCTTTGTAAGCATATTTCAGTATTTGAGATTAATGAAATGAAGTGTTATTTCTGTTGCATCTCTGTATTTATGGTTATACTGTAATTTATTGCGTTCCTATTTAAGTTCGAATCAAAATGAGACTACAATCCCCTGATACATACAAGAAATGGCAACATGCTTGTTTACCTGGTCATTAAACCTACATACCTCCATCTTTATCTCTGCCTCTTCTTCCCTTCAAATCTGCTTCACATCAGTTTCATGTGTACCAGGTAACTCACGAGCAATCATCCCTCACATGCTCTCTAACCTTTGCTTCCTTCAAAAAACAACATCTTTTGCAAAGATATTTTCTAGTTGTTTGTATTCCACATAAGAATATGAAGTGAACAGGATTGACTCTTTGCCTTCCACTCATTTGTTTCCAAACTCTTCATATTTTGAATATAAGAACTCAAATACATGCTCAAATATTTTTTTCATCCATCTACAATGATTAAGTACACCAATACCAACATAATTCCAAAAGAAACATATTATAACATCATAACACATGCACACAGTGAAAAAAATCTCCAACTGAAGAAATATGCATGCAACCTATGAAAGTAATGCATCACTCTCCAAAGCCATATACCTATTGTGCAACAGCTTTTATCTTTACTTCTTCATGTCATTCCATGAGCATCGCCTTGAGTTCGTAATGGAGTTTTGCCTTTGTTGTCATGGATTTCTTCCTTTGTTGTCATGGAGTCTTTCCTTTGCCTTGCATCACAACAGTTTAGCTGAACCATTATATGTATATAGCAACATAAACAAGCCAACATCTATCATCAACATATGCTATGAACATCTATCTCACCAACAAGTATTACATCTGCTCCTTTCCCATCACATATTTGTTGCTTCTTTGTGTTGTTGTTTCTCCTTTCCCATCACATCTTTGTTGCTTCTTTGTGTTGTTGTTGCTCCTTTTCCGTCAATAACAATAATGCCATCAATCTCCCCCTTTGGCACTAATGGAAAAACTTTGCTCCTACCCTTTTCTTTAAGAAAATACTTCTCTCATCTGCTTTCCTCCCTCTTTGACATCAACCGCAAGGGGTTTTAAGACCAAACACTATGTTGTTCAAATGAAATGACATTCTTTGTCTCACTTCTCAAATAGAATTATGCAAATCAAGCAATTTCCACCTTTGATAAAATAGTGCATAAAACACTAAATTCAATAATAACAAAATTGTTTCCGGCAATGGATTAATGCTCTCCATAATGAATTAATGGGAAAAAAATCTTCAAGAATGAGACTGCTCCATAAATGAAGCCATAATGAATGTTGCACAATTTAAATTTTGTGGAATAATGATGTTAGGGAATATGGCCCATCTCCACCAAAAGTTTCTTTAGAAGTGTGGCATAGCCATTGATAAATTTGAATATCATTCAATAATAAATTTGAACACTGCAAATATAAGGTTGAACATGATATATGCATATACCATTAATCCTAATCCATATCTCTTGTATACATATAATGTTGTATTTATAAAGAAAGAATGGTGTTCGTTGTATCCATAGAGAAGAACGATGTCCAAATTTGTTCGAACGCATGGCATGGAATCCAAGACAACACATTCCATAGCAGCTCCATAGCAGTGTATTCAAGCTCCAAAATAAATAATGCAGCGTATTCAATCTCTAGGACAAGCAACTTCATAGCATTGTATTCAAGCTCTACAAATAATACGGCAGCTCCAAAGACTATATTGATTCAATAAATGTTACTCAATAAATATTAGGGCACAAACCCTAAATTATAAAAGCATTAAAAAATTTAAACGTTGCATATAAAATCAAAGTTAACGTTGCATATAAAGTTGATGTTGCATGTAAACAAAGGAGAAACATTATATACAAGAATAACGTTGCATATAACTTCGCTCCTTTTGCACGCCATCCATATGTCGGTCTTTTCACTGCCATTGCAAATGAAGGTGAACACTTCAAATAGTGGAAAACATTGATATATTTCATAGGTGTCAGCTGCAATTGGTTTGTCATCGTGGGTAGAAAGGAATCGATAAGCCAACTGCAAGTAATAATATGCCAAACCCAAGCGATAATATGTGACCATGCTGCCAAATATGTGAGAAAACATGTGCCAATGTTTCCAAATTGACGCTCTCCAATACGCTGCTCCATGTACCATAACGTTGCTTCAAGACTGCTCTAATGGACGCTTTGTATATTCTATCCGAATTAGGGCATACAAAAGAGCACATTTCAAACCTCGTCCATTCATGCTTGTTATATTTTCATTGTTCGCCTTGGAACTAAAGGCTCTTCTTTTTGGACGAATTAGAAACTAAGAAAGCTCCAATAGGAATACAAACATATATGTTTGATTTCAGTATGTCTTTCTGAAATGCATCTTTGTATAACCTTATGCGTGTGCATATACACTCACTCTCACACGCGCATGAGTACTAATTATAGTAGGTGTATGATAAAAATCGCCAAGAATGTTAAAAATCGGTCGTATCCAACAATGCATTGGTAATGTCGAACTGATTATTCAATGCCAGAGCAGCTTAATACATGTATGATCTATAGTGTGATCCACCAAAGCAGTAGCGCTACGTCCTTTTGTAAACCTTCCAAACGTTATCAGAAGTTATCCCTCTCCTTTTAGATTGATTTCACTCAGGAATGCAGAAAAACGTCCTCGATCGCACTCAAGGTATGCAGAAGAACTTCGCCGATCGACCTCAAGGTATGCAACAACTACTCTCTACAGGATTTATGGTTGTGTACTTTCTTCCCTAGAGAGATATAACTTCTCATCATCTCCTACATTAAATTCAAATTACGAAAGAGTGATAAATTTGAAATCTTTATTGTTAAGAGTTAACGATTTCCTGTGATTCAAAGGAGTATAAATTGTCTGTCGGCGAAGATGTGGGTGCATGTCCTTCACCTCTCAGCAAAGATGAGGCCTGATTTTTCAAAATGGTGCGTCCACCATCCAAATATTTTGTAGTGCACACTCTATTGCTTGCTAGAGTAGAGACTACTTTTGTCCTTCCAGCAAAACACAGACTCAATGATTATAGCGACCCCTGGAGAGAAGGAACAAGTAGTTTCACCTCTGTGGGATTAAATCATTTTGCGCTTTGAGTCAACAATCTGAAGAGAATTTAAATTAATGTTGTGGAGAATAACTTCCATATCAACATTAACGTTAGAAATGTGTGTAAGTTACAATCACCATTGAATAAAGCGATATACCAATCATTGTAATATCAATAAAGATTATATCATATATCAATCATGGACCCATAGTAATAATATGCAGTGTGTTGTACGAATCAATTATTGCTCAATCTATTGTAACGAAATTGTGTGGGAGCTAGGGCTCAAAACCCTAATTCATCTTCCTTCCAATTGAATAGTTTCTCAATGGGATAGCGAGTAGGTAAAGATAGTGTATTAACTTAAATGGCTAACATATATATCACACCACTGCCAAAATAACGTGGTCTAATATACCAAATGCGTCGTACCATACACCATCGGTGTATTTTGGAGAAATTATGCTACGTCTATTGAAGGTGATGGATTATTTCATTGAATTTGGCACCAATATAATTCAATATATAACTCTGACTATTTTTGTTGCTAGCACCATAATTCAACGTGCCATAATTATTGAATACCCAATGCTAATATAGCACCATAATTCAACATGCCCTAATTATTGAATACCCAATGCTAATATAGCGTCATTATTGCCATGTAACCACCTGTCATATATAAATAGCATCATCAACATATGCACCATATGTAATATATAATATACATATTGTTGTGGAATATATTATAACATTTGTCATCCATAGACGGTTGCAATATTAATGCATGTCTTTGTAATAACGTAGCACCATAGTTTGGTATTAATGCAATAAATCATGTGGCTGATAATATATCATGTGCTTCCAATAAGTTGGAACCGATATTTAATTCAATGCACCATAATAAGTTCATTCACCGTAATGTAATTTGGCAACGCACAACATGAAGTATTTAGCGCCACCAGACATTATTGTGATATTCTTACACACATGTAACGCATATCATAAACAAGCTAGCCACTTCCGTAGTGATAGTCCATATCATAAACAAGGGAGCCACTGCCGTAGCACAGAAGTCCTTGCCGGGGCTAAGAAGAACGATACACATGTTTGAACACATATTTGATAGAGAGTGAACCTATATAATGCTTTTCTAAATACAAAAACACCCATATCAGTTCAACTCTGCAGATCATTTTGAGCATCCTAACAATTGCATGCATTACTTTTTTAAACTTTCATCGGAGTGATGGAATTCCTGGTCGACGCACGCCACTTGAATCCCGAGGCAGTTACAGTCGCTACGGGTGGAGCTATCAATATAATACAAAAATATATTTTAAACACGGAAAATCCCGAGGGCCCACAATTTTACCACCTGCCTGCCACCAAACCACATCTAAGGTGTGACGGAATAGAGGTGAGCCCTTTGTTTGCTTTTATTATGAACACACGTCCAAATACCAAAACAACCAAGTAACACTTGCAACAACATTTATTGATTGACCTGGAAAGCAGCCACGTTTTGAATATTTTCCATGCCACCTTATCTCACGTAGAAACGCAGCAAGAACTGCAAGGATGGTTCAGCAGCTTGTCGATTTAGGGTCGCGGAACCACTGCACCTAATGATATTTTCGAACTGGAAGAATGGTTCTGCAGCCTGTGGATTTGGAGTCAGGGAACAAATTTGATAGACGGCCATAGTGAAGGCAACAAATTTGCTGACCTGGTGAAGCTTTTGACAGAAAAATTGTCTGCAAGATGTGTAGGCATTAAGTGCTTCGATACTGAAACAGGACGAAGTGAAACGAGTTTGAAGTTCTTGTGCAAGAGATATCTCGCATTAAACGTGGAAAAGCGTTTTATGTATCTTACCAAACAATCTTGGAAGCTAACGGCTTTATCATTGATCAATATAATAGACCTAATGTCTCCCCCTGCACGAGAAAGTTGTTTACAGGTATACTTTCAGGCATATAAATTTGTGTATTTGGTCGATGAGTCTAATCAAGAAACCGATAAGTTGTTAAGTAAAGATGTAGATGGTCTATTAGAATCCTTATGCGCAGTACCTCAAGAGTCCACGGGTATTTCAACAGCGCGACAGGCAGTTCAAGCAATCAATAATCTCGTAGAAGAAAGTAAAGATAAGGCTGAGGTGAATGAAAATAGAGAAGACTCTGTGGATTGGAAGAAGGTAGCGGCAGGGAACTGATCTTACAAATTGTGCAAGAATACAGATTGCACATCTAGTGAATTTACGGAACTATTGGATGAATTTCAGAGCTCATTAGCAGACATTCTTGGTGTTTGCATACAGAGAGTGGGGCCTACATTGGTGGAGAGCTGAAGGAAATGGGCAGTTGATCTGCAGGGAAAGAAACTTGTGGAAGCAATTTACATAGTGGGGAAATGGAAGGGTCTGATGGAGGAGCTGGAAGAGCGACGATGGAGCATCACCGCAACGACCACACATGCAGAATCGAGCATGGTATAATTTAGTTGTATTGGCTTTTCATATTAATTTATGTACCTTGTATTTTGTGAGAGAGCTATGTAAGTCTTCCCCTTTATTGCCTATTATGGAAGTGAGTTACTCTTAAAATGACAGACCCAAATATTGAATTGGGCGCATGCAAAAGTTTTCGTCTATCTGTTATAAGTTGTAGATTATGTTTTTTGGTAGATTTGTTTATGTAGATGCTTTGCTAGCAAAGTCCTAGGCGTAATTGCAGTGTTTAGTTTGTAGGAGTGATGTTTCATAATTGACTTAGTTCATCAGCATATTGTGTTTTGCAGAATTGATTTTCGATCCTTCATTCTGTTACCTTCCTAATCCCTTAATGGCCTGCAATAGTTGTAGCTAGGTAAATCTAACATTTAATTGTGGAAATTTCTTCATATTGTGCTTTGCCGAGTTTACTGAAAGCTATTAATGGAACTACTGATATTGTGCTTTGCCGAATTACTGAAAGCTATTAATGGAATTATGGAAACTTGAATTACAAAATTGCACAATTGCATAGAATTCAATCATAAATGAAAATTGAAAATTGACTGTGAAGTATAGAATTCCCATTCAATCATCAATAAAAATTTACTGTGAAAAATTCTTCCTATGGTGTTTTGTTGAAAACTATTAATTTCTTCATATTGTGCTTTGCTGAAAGCTATTAATGGAATCACTGATAGTGTGCTTTGGCGAATTACTGAAACCTATTAATGGAATTACTGAAACTTGAATTATGGTCAGAAATATTGATTCTGGAGAGAGAAGTGGAGCAAGCAAATGCAGAGACGAAAGGGCGCCAGTAAAGTCCCTATATTGATTCCCCTCAAAGCCTAAATGAAAAGGTAAGTAAAGAGAACCTGACCTGAACTACGCAAATGACAGCGTTCCAATTGAATATTCCTTCAGAATTTCCTATAAATTCTTTCTAGGGGTTTGTTCTTCTGGTCATTACCATCACGCTGGCAGAGATCAGATATATGTGTCTACTGCCTCGTTTTTGCAGGATTTTTCGACAGATTTTAAACGACGCTAGCAACCCCCTGTGATTTTGCTGTTTGTTTTACCAGGCCGGTGAAAATGGGTGCATTCGCCCTTCTATCAAGCTGGATTGATGCTGCCACTAATCCTACGTACAGGAAGAAGTACAGGAAGAAGCGTAAACAATTTCAGGTACCTGAGCGGAAGCTAAGAATGAAGAGCCCTGTAAACAATCCTGGAGATAGGAGCGTACAAGAATTGACAGGTGCCCAGAAGAAATGGCAGATGGCAGCTTGCTTGCGCAAAACATTTGTTTTGAAAAACTTACGATAAAATTACTTGTCCCAGCTGAAATAACATCGGGGCAGGTGAGGCTTGTAATAAGACCTTGAATTCACAAGTTTGGTTATAATTTTTTTACACCGATATCACCAAGGATAAACTTTGTTTAAAATTGCTTAAACACTGAAATTTTACGGTCAACTGAAGAAGTAATACATGTAATACATGGTCAACGCTAGATCGAACACTATAGTCCCTGCTACGCCGGAGGCAGGGACTAATAATTTGGCAGAGTGATGTTCTATCACGCATTGGTATTATGGTTTGATTCCCTAGCATCAGTTCTTAATTCTGACAACCCTCTTACCAAAAACACGTTCATATGGTATTCTGCTTTGATTCCCTGGAATAGTTCTTAATTCTGATTACCAAAACACATTCATATAACGTTTTATTTTGTCATAGCGCTCAATTGTATCATACCACAGGTGTAATGCAAGTTTGCATGCCATGTAACATTGGACTCAGATTCATCTTTTATCTTCATCAGAATTCTCACCAGACGCTTGGAGGAACCGCATTCTTCAGAGATATCTCCCAGTATTTACCAACAATTTTAGTATTACGATCATTTAGTATTATCATTATTCTCCTTTTCATAATCGTTTGAAAAATATTATCTTCTTTAATGTTGAGAAAGTTCTTACATTTTTCTCTTTTTCTTTGCAGGTATTGTATTTGCACATTTGCAAGTCTCTAGCTTTACTCCACGCGTATCTGAATTTGAGAAAGAAACATATTACTCATTACTTATTCCATATTACTCATATATGCAAATCCATCATGTTCCAGCTGATTATAAAGTTCATGTATTTTCCTCTATGCTTGAATTTAATTTTCTTTGCATATTTGCCGGCCTTTTTATTTTTCTTCTCATTTTCTTCTTTTTCCTAGGTGGAGCCTCCATTTTCCTTTTCTATGTTGCACTAACCTTAATGAGAGTCATTTTTTCAAACCACCTTGATCAATTTTCTCAATTCCATGGTGTGGAGTAGATATTTGGTATTATGAAACCATATGTGACTGTCAACAATAATAAGAAAAGAACAAACACATGATAATGCTTCCTCTTCCTATGATCCTTTGGTGTACAATATATTTAAGTCATAATCTCCTTCAACAACTGCCCATGAGGTTGTAAATCAAAATCCGATGAAAATGTGAGAATAGATTGTGACCCTTTGAGACGGTTCCCTGATAGCTTAAGCTCTTCCATTGTGTGGATAGTATTAACTAGAAATTTAACTAAAGGTCTATTTGGCCATTTTGTCAGCCTAAGAAGTTCCATGAGTTCGTTCAAAGTTGCACCTTTGTTTTCCTTCATTCGCACCTTTGTTTACCTTGATTCAATTTTGTTGTCTTCTTTTTTCTTTTTTCTTTTTAAATTCAACTCCTTTCCATTTTTAAAAAATGTCATGTATGAAACTCTCTTGTTTTATATATCCATTGAGAGGCACTATGAAATTTTGGTAATCATCATTTATTGACCCTTCTTTGCTTCTTGTGCCTTATGAGTTGATGCAACTGATTTTAATAATAAACCCAACCATATAATTGAGGCAGTGCCAAAGCTTCTATTTTTTCTTTCTGGATATATATATTTTCTCGATGATAATTTAGTGACATCTTGCTTTGTTTGCTTTGTGCAAATTCATTGCACAAATAACAGTAACTATGGAAATTATTTGTGTACTTGGTGTATGATTGTCTTCTCTATTTGTTTGCTTGAAGGAACTTTCTTGTTTATTGCATCTTCTTCTCATTATTCTTGGTTTTCTTGTTCTTACAGTCTCCTACTATATGTCCAGGTTCATGGCAATAGAAGCATGAGATATATTTCCTCCTTTGAGATATTGAAGACTTTCTAATCTCATCTCTATGAGCAGATTGCATCCTTGCAAAGTAGAGTTTCTTTGTTTCATTATTCTACTTTTGGTTTTGTTGCTTGTTTTTATTTACTTCTTTACAAATCATGTTGTTACTGGCTTATCCTTTTGTAGGTCTCTTTGATGTAGTGTCCTCTTTAATGGTTGTATTTTCTGAATTTTTCATAGAAACAATCTCCTCTTATACATTTTTATACAATGTTTTCTTTTCATCTAACTCACTTCTAGCTAAGACCATCTTAGATTCTAATATTTCACATTGTACCTCTTTCTCCTTTAGCTAACTATTCATCATCTCCTCTATTCTCATTGCCTCTTCAAGTTGTTTCTTCAAGATAACAATTTCTTCTTTGTAATGATGTTCTCTTTCATCACATATATGCACAAGTTTCGTTTCATTCTTCAATCTATCTATGTTATCCAATGATAAGTCAAACCTAGCTTGATATGCATCTTTCTTTTCGTCAAGAAAGTCAGGTACATTATCACATGCAAAGGCTTCATTTAACTGAGCACTTTCCTTTTGATAGGGATTTTTCTTCTTCCTCTTTCTCTTTTCATTTTCTTCATTGCTGCTAGTAATCTCTCTTTCATCCATGAGCTCCAACCTTTCCCAGTTTTCTTTTGTAGATGTAAGATCTTTGATTGTCTAAAGATCCTTATTATGAAGATTTTTATACATAACACATTTTTCCTTAGCATCCCATTGTTGTTCTTGCACAAAGGGAGAGTATTTACAATAACCATCACATACAAGCTTCCATACACCAGGGTCCATAAGCTATCAGTTCAATTTTAACCTTATTTGTCCATTCGTGAAATTTTGATGTACTAAGAATAGGTACACTTTGATAATCCATGAATCAGATCTACCATGAAGATGTAAGGCTTACACCGAATGAACCTTGTTGTGATACCAATTGATGAAAACTTGACTAAACTAGGGGGGGTGAATCAGCTTAGTACATTCATGGACATTAATTTGATTTTCTTTAACTAATTAACTAAGACATTAAATGAGTAGATTGACACATAATGACCAACAAATTTAATATGCAAACAACAAGTAATAAGTAAACCAAAAACATCACATCAACACATAATAGCAACACATATGGACACCAGATATAAGTGGAAACCCATAAAGGAAGAAAACAACAACTTTGTTATTGTTGTGATGCAAAAGCAAGCTCCTACTAGATTGCCTCATATTTGTCAAGGAAAATTTTGTGTATGATTGTCTCATGTGTGTCAATGTACACTTAGACACCTTTCCAACGATGGCATAATTGTTCCAATTAGAGCTCATACGCAAAATTTATGCCTCTCGTAAGTTGATCTTCTACATTGACCAGCATGTTATGAGAGGATTCCACGTCAACCCCCTTTACTCACACATGTGGGGCTAGTCAGAGGTGGACTTTCAAGAAGATTTGAGAATGTCCAAAACCATAACTCTAATTGGGCATTGAATAAATCAAAACCTTGTCCCTAAATGCTATCAAGTAATGTTAAATATGGAGTTGTTAGGAGGAGAAGGGGCTCCATTCTATGTATTGTATTTGTTCCGTTATTGAATAGAGAGTCTAAGATTGGAAGTTAGTGATCATAACAGATGGGGATAATTCCACAATCATGTTAAAAACCATAAATCTCAAGCCATTCGAAAAAGAGTACCTCTTTCTTTATATTTGTGTATTTTCATACTAGGTAAAAGAGAACAAAGTGGTATCACCTTCTAGTTGGGTATTCTCATGTAAAGGTTTCTCGAGATTAAATTTAGTGTTTATTTGTGAATGGTGAGTAGGTGTGTGTGTGTCTATTTGTGTATTTTTATGTTCTTTATTTTTCGCATTTTAGTTATTTCATACATTTAAGGAGAAAAATAGTAATTAAAAAAATATCAATTCTATAAACTATTAACCTTCACCATAAATATTTCAAGATCACTAATCACTACTTAAACCAAAATGATTAGTGGAAAGGTTTTATTGTGAAATCTATGTGTAAATGATGCTATTAAATAGGGGATAATTTGTGTTTATCTATTGGATAAGATATTTGATGAGATATATTTCCAAGACGCATTTTAGATACAAAATAAGGAGACGTGAATTTTTTAAATGACTTTTCTATATTGTATTTTGGTAGGTATAATCATTCTAAGGTGTTTTAAATGGATTTGTTAGAAGGAATAAGAAATGTTAAAAGGTATTTGTTGAATATAATTTTTTTAAGAATGAAATTAATTTTTTTTAAATTAAATTATATAAATGAAAATTAATTATATCAAATTTAAATATACAAAATTTATTGTTTAAGTTATACATCATTATAAAAGCACGTATAAAATTGGATATCATGAAATCAAATAAATGAACTAAGTAAAAGATATAAGACATAGCTTAGTGGGTTAGTGTGATTGGTTGAGCATTTTGGGTTTAATGGTGGAGGTTTTAGGATCAATTCCCTAAGCTATATGCCTTTGTTTCCATGGGCTTTACTCAATAATCTCTATTGATTCAAACATCATAGTTGACACAAATAGTTAGTCTACCCACTATTCACATCATCTTTGTTTCCATGGGTCTTACTCAATGATCTTTATTGTTTCAAATGTCATAGTTGACACAAATGTTAATCTACCCATTATTTACATCATCCATTGTTATACATGAATGAGGATACTCATCTCCAATTATGAACATCTAGTTGGCACAAGCACTACAAGGAAAACACCTATAACGGAGGTTTTTAATGTTACAAGATTAGCAAAATTTTCAAAATAGCATCCTTTAAAACCTCCACCATTTGTAGTAGAGGTTTTGATGGATGTTCCCTATAACTAAAAAAAATTGGGTGGGAGAAAGTTTTAGTGGAGGTTGTTTTTTTAGATGCCCATATAGTAACATGCGCTTGTGCATGTTTAATTAACATGCCCAAATGCACATATAAAACAAAATGCACTAGTTCTTACATAGTTATCAGACATTGGTTCCATATTTTTTTATATGACGCATCGGTCCTCATATAAATACTATGTATCAATTCGTTTTTTTCAATGGCACACCAAGCCTTGTATAATTTGTAAGCATTATTTTTTTTTTTAATTGTTAGTGCTCATACATCTAAATAAATATTTGGTGTGTTTTGAGCTTTATATTGTACATATAGTCACATTAATGCTTATATTACCATATGCATTAGAGGGACATGAAATTTTGAACATTTGAAGTGAGATGTAAATGCAACTCTTTGTTACTAAGCATCGATGCATATATTATATATAAAGTATTAAGTTTTGTTTCCTTTTTTTCTTTTTTCTTTTTTTCTTTTTTTCTTTTTTTAACACAGAGGAATCAACAATTCGGTTAGTCTCATACTCATGTGACATGCGGTTGATTCTAGCCACTACCACTATACCTCTGGTGGCCTATGACCTATCCTCCTCTCCATAGACTGGGTCACGACCAAGAGATTGAACCTTGGATCTCTTGGTTTGCACAATTTCGCACTACTTCGATCACTAATTAGGTTTCCCCCCCGGGACAAAGTATCATTTTTTATTGTAATCACACATCATATTATTTTAAAACCATAAATATAATTATACATTATGTCATTTATAGTTTTGGTGCTTTTCACAAATTTTATCATTGTTGTAGTAATGTAATGAATAAGTGTTGGTGTTTGTGATTCATAAAAACACATCAGTGTCTACTTTTACGACATGCACTATTTAGTGAGTGTTGTCCTTTGAGATAACCCTAGGTCAGTTGGTTATGCCAAAGCATCTAAAATATTTTGAAGTTTTTTATTTTGTGGATAACCAAAGAACAGTTAATTAAAACAGGTGTTTCTAAAACTTAAAAAGATCTTAAATATAAATGAAGGGTTGTTTTTATTTGCACATAGTAGATTAAATTTTATGTGTGATGGATTTTAGAAGAAAAAGGAAATGTAAATGACCATATACTCAGACAGAATACTTAATCATTTACAAGAGGAAATAGTAGAGGCAAACAGCTCTGTAACTTAGTCTCCTAATTAAATTACAATTCACAATGAATTGAAAGTGAAATTGATACTCAATTAAGGTTTTTAATTGGATAACTGTCTATAAGAAAAATTATATGAAGAAAACAATTATGATAAACACAAAGAAGAACTCACTAGAAGACAAGCCACGTGTAGATAAGTCGGAATCCTTTATGTACATTCAAAAAGCTCTAGCTTAGTACAATTCTGTTCAAAAACTAATTCAAAGATGAAACCTCTAATTCTTTTTCAGAATGAGGTATTTATACAAAAAGAGTTTTACAATTAATGCCTCATTGACTAGGCATGCTAAAATATCTAAAACTAAAATAGAATTGAAGGATTCAATCTAGGAAGAATGCATCTGCGTTTTGACCCTGTTCTGCTAGAATCTGTTGTTGAGTCACCTATTTTTCTGGATATGCTGGCAACTGACTGTTGTGCTGGAGGTGCTGAAATAATATGTTGGCAGGATTTATTCATTTTGATATTCTTCCAATTTCTCCCAATGTTCTAAATTTGGAATTGTTACCTTTATAGCCTTTCGGTAGATTTCATCTACCTCAGTGTGTTTAGTAAAGGTAGGTTTTACTAGAAAAACATGTTGAATCTCATTTTGAATAAAAACAAATATTTTCAATTGCTTCATACAAAGCTCTGCCAGTGATTGATTCTTTGATTGAAGATGATGCAGCAATGGAGGTTTTCATCTTTACCTACATTCTTTGAATATAATATGTTCTATCCATTAGCTTGTCATTCAACACAAAAATAGAAGGCAATCCTTTTTTTATCAATGCATCAATTCTTGATAGAAACATATTAATGCCAAATTCCAAAGTGCGGCATTTTTCTTCCAGCTATGTTACTAAGTTCTTCTTAGTAAGAACCTTTTTTACTTCAAGGATTGTTTTAGTTCTATCTTCTACTCCCAATTCTTCCAGCTGATATTTATCCTTGGATTTCAGAAATATAATGATTCTGTTTGTTGTTGCAGGCATTGTTCCTAATTGATCCTTTATTTCAGAAATAGTTGTGTTGGCTTTTTCTCCCAGTTCTTTCTATTCAAACATAATCTGGATGTAGGGCCAAATTTATTTCATTTCATTTATGATGTTATCCAAAATGATTTGTTTAACCTGAGCAAGGGGAGTGCCAATGGCATTTTCATTTGCTGACTTTTTCCAATTCTCAATCTAAGTTTGAGCTCTCTGAAGTTCTACTGAATGATTTGTGTTAGACCTACTTTTAATGTCTTCCAGCTGCTTCACTTTTTTCTCCAACTTTTGGATTTCTTCGAATTGAATTGTCATCTTATGAACTTCTTGGGCCAGTTCTGTAGCATCTCCTTTAGTGACTATGGTAGGTATAGTTGAAGGAATGGCAGTGACCGGAAGTGCTTATAGAGGAACAACTGATTTCTTGGCTTCTTCAATGAGTCTTTCTACTTGGATTTCCATCTGTCTTATTTGTGAATTTTTCTCAATAATGAGCTTCATCATATCTGCCTTCTGGTTCTCTGTCTCATTCATTTCCTTAGCTAAAGGATCTTCAGTTGCTGGGAGTTTGAGTTGTTTCCTTAATGTAACAATGTCTACATTCTTCTTTTTGATTAATTCCTCTGCAGCTTTAACATTTGCAGGGTCATAACCCAATATGATTACCAGGTCTTCTAGTGTTTTAATCCTAGAGTCTTTTGCATGAGAAGAAATCTTCTCCATGTCGAGCTGTGATCTAATGGTGGCAAATGTGGGCTACAATCTAGACAATGTCATGGCAGTATTAGTAACACAGGAAAATATCATCTCTCTTAACTGTTTGTGCATTTCCATTTGATCAATTAAATGTACATCCCTAATATCAAACTCAAGAGTGGCTTTCTTGTATTTTGCCTCCCCTTTAGGCTAAGGTACTTGAGCTTGGAGAAATGCCATGTGCATTCTTCCTTTCTCTGAATCAAAGGCAGTTAACAACCTGCTCTGTGTGCTAGATGTCTGCTTCCAGAATTGATTATAGATATTAATTTTTAAAGACTCATTATTTAGCTTGATTTCTTTGTAGATGTCCATTGTGCTTTTCTCAGGCTCACTTGATAAATATGCTTCTTTCTGTGTGATCTGCAACTGTTGATCTTGAGAAGGTGTTGAAGTATCAGGAGGATCTGTTGATTTCTCTTCTCCTAATGTAGTTTCAGGAATTTCCTTTGAAGTGTTAGGTTGTTGTTGCTCTGAATCTTTGTTGAGGTTCAGCCTTGAACTGTGTTTTGCCTTTTTCCTATACTTAAGTTTAAAACCTGAGTTGATGATGTTAGTTTCCATGGGAGAAACTTCCTCTCTATTTCTTTTTGCTGACTTCTTTTCTTGCAGGGAAGGTGTATGCACTGGAGAAGTAGACACTTGTTGCTCCTCTGGTTACTGTAGAGTATTTGGTAGCCACTCTATTTTATTTTTGTATTGTTCAATATCTAGCCTTGTTGTATGAAAGTAAAGTGTATATTTGGTGTCTACCCTTAACTTAGAAATTATTCCTAATGGGTCATAAGACCAAGTAAAACTCAAATCAAATTTCCTTGTTTTCAATATCTTCTTTGCTTCTTCTCTTGCTGCCCTGCTATTAAAAATAAACTGACCAACCTGTGTCTTTATTCTGAATTGTGATTTCTTTTTGGCAGATGTAAAGTGAATCTAGTCCATGTTTATCATCTGTCTAATATATTCAAGTGAAAAAATCCTCATTGGGAGGTATTTAGGCAGCTTAAAAGGTGGTAGTTCACAACCAAAAACTCTAATCTCAGTGTAATTCTCATAGAGATACCAATCTCCAGTCTGTGTCTGTTGTGTAAGGTGAAATTTTTTCTGAATTTCTTCACTTATTTTGATCTCAGTGCTGCCACTCAAAAGATTCATGGCAGGATGAACAAACATGTCTATGAATTGTTTAAATGAATATTCATTTTGTTATTTCTTGACCATGGTAGTCCAAAATATTACTGATTGTTGTTCTCCTTTATCATCTAACTTATACAATGAGAGATTTATATGATCTCCTTGGAAGTATATGAACATATAGATTAGAACAGAAGTATATTTAAAAACCTCTTGAGTATCAAAGTTCACAAACTGCTGGTGAATGGACTCTGTTAAAAACTGACTGAAATTAAACAAAATGGTGGGTTGTGCATCATTAGAAGAGATTGATAGGGATCCAATAATGGCATCATTGACCCATTCATCAGAGTAATAGCCAAGTAAGAAATCAGAGTGATTATTTGCTTGGCTCTTTTAGGAAAAATGGATGAAGGATAGGGAGGATACTTTTTATGCATGGGGGCATCTTTTGAAAGGAATAAATCCAGGGTTTCAGTTCTCTTGGTAAAATCCAGTTTTTGATATAATTCAACTAAGGCTTCATGATAAAATGGAGTGGTATCTTTGAAAGTTGGAGCTTGCATCATCTGTTCAATGGATTCAGGGGTTATAGTAAACATAATTTGGCCCTAAGGATTGACAATGGCTCTTTGATTTGGGAGGTAAGAAGCTTGACATCTTCTGATAAAATCTGGAGCACTGAAGGTGAGATGAAAGATGTAATAGGGAAGGTTTGATTTCCATAGTTGAAGTTCATCAGTTTGGTCGATATATTTATCTTCTAGCCAACAATATAATTCAAAAAGATCAATATCACAATTGGTTTCATGAATCATATAGTCTCTATCAGCTAAAGTTGTATGATGAATGTCAACAGAGGGGAAAATGAGAGGGTTAACATCTTCATGTGTCTTCTTTTCTTTAGGAGGCATATTGACAGTAATTTGACAGTAGATTTTAAATTATAAACAAAAGAATAGGGGTTTATAATGGAAAGAAGGTTTTCTGACCAATATATGAAGATGGGAAGTGTATATGTAAACTCGTACGTTGCTCGAACAGGTGGTGGTGCAATCAAATATTGATAGTAGTTCGAGCTCTGCATACTGTGGAATGAAAACAGGAAGTTTGCGGAGCGTTTGAAATGAGTTTATAACAAAATATTTTAACCGTTGATGGCGTGGGGTTAACGGGCGATTGAAATAAATGGATAACGGGAATATGGAGGGAGGTGATTTAATTTTTCAACGGCATGTTATGTAGCAACGACGGGATGGTGAAGTAATCAGTAGTCAATGGTAAGTTGTTTTGAGGAAACAGCTTTTGGAGGGGGGTTGAGGTTGTTTACGATTTTGATGGAGGGGGGTTTGAAATCCTGCAATGGTGACACGTAGAGGGCGGGTGGTATGGTAATACAACTCATTTCGGCCCCCCACCCCCCATTGATAAAGGTCAAACAGCAGAGGGGGGCCGAAATCATATAAGAGGCGTTGGATTAAGATTAACGGTCATGGATAAACATGAAGATAGCCAATGTTTAATGGTGGGGCCTGAAGTCACGTTAAAACCTTTAATCCAATATTTACATGAATTGGGATATATGGGGTAAAATGTGAATGTGTCGGGAATATAACTTAGGAAAGTTATATGGTATGGAGGTAGGGAATGAAATATAATGTGTCGAGAATGAAGTGTTGGGAATTAAGACTTAGGATAAAAAGTATGAGGGGAGTGTGTAATGAAGGAGTAAATTAGGGAAATGAATATGTAGGGCATTATAATGTAAGGAGGGGATTTTTAGTGTAAGAATGGAACTTGACCTCCTTCGATAAATTCTTATGCGCATGCAACATAGGATCAGCATGATGATGGTATATTTGAGCTAGGAACCTTATGCATTCTAAAACCTTTAAATGAAGCTTTTTTCCTTTTTCTTTTAGCTTCCCTAACATTTTATTCTGCCTTCTTTGTTTAAAGCAACTAACACCTAACATTTTATTGATATGGATGCCTATCATAATTAATTTTTTCTAACATTTTTTAAACAAATTTTTATTTCTTTTGCATCCATGTCCTACCTTAACATTTTCAAAATTCATATATCTAATATATTAACTTATCAAAACTAGATATGTTACAACACCGAGTTCAAAAGAATACAATGTGCCAACATGTATACATTTTAATTTTTTGTTTTTAAATAAAATTTCATTTAATCATCTCATAACCAAATATTTTTTATAATAATATTAATTATATATTTTAATTATTTCATTTTGATATAATCGTTGCAATAATGCATTATTCAACAGATTATAGTTTTGTTATTTGTAACAATGTATATCACACATATGTTAATTAATTAGCGACACAAAATTTTACAACATTGGACAATGCAATAAAATAAAAAACCATTTTATTATATATGAATAAGAGACCCATAGTCATACACAATGAGATAACATAGAGGTCCAAAATAATCAAAATGAAACCAATATGTAATTGTTAAACTTATTTGTAACCTTTCTACATCCAATTGGGACAATATGTCCAATCATTAAACAAAATGTCAATATGTATTTCTTACGTTCATTAGTGACATTTCCTCTTGCTATTGGGGTGATATGTCGAGTAAATTAAACAAAATCTCCAAAACATACAAATTGTAATAACATTCAATTACACTGAACATGTAAAAAAAAAAATCAAAGTCTTTTTGCCAATTTTTCACGCTCTAACGATTCTAGCGGGAGCACTAGTTTGAACTCTTGCAAGCTCCCCAAATGGTCATTGCGGAGGGGGTTACCCCTGCTCCCCCTTTGGATGTTGATTTCGCGTTTTAGATTATGGTGACCTCCCTCCCGGAGCTTGTGCGACCTACTGCTTTTGTCGCTTCCAAGTTCATCAAGCGGAATATTGAGGTGAAAGATGTCTCCCTGCCGGATGGAGCTCGTCGCACCTCCCTAGCTTACTCTGAGAGAGAATTAATTGGGAATTCACATCTTGGATACCATCACCATTATTGGTGGCCTTCCTCACATCTGTTAATGGTCTCCATTATTGACTGTTAATCAGATGATTTCGTGCATGTTCTACGTTAACACATCTTCTCACATGTGCCAATCTATGTTGCTCGGTGAAGTGGAAATCAAGACCTTGGGTAGAGGCTTGCATCATTCAGCCTTGTTTCCTCTCCCAAGCTACGGATATTGTTCTTTAGAGACAGTTATTTCAGGATCATCTATTATGAAACTGGATCCGCTCTGTGCTTATCGGTGGCTAGCATTGTTATATCTCAAAAGAGAAAATTACTCTGACATAGCTATTGAGCATGGGAATGCCCGACTAAGGACATGATTTTAGCAGTTTATATATATGTATGTGTTGTATCGGGTTTTCTTTGCTTCCCGAAACCTCTCTCTCTCTACAAAATTTTAACAGAAAATTACAGTTTTAGTAAAGTATTTCGGCCATTGTCTTCGCCTCTGATCTCATACTTTAGGGAGAATTTGTTATAGGACAAAATGACCTCCTCACCAACTCAGAGGTGAAAGACAGGATGACTGAAGAAAAGACCACAATTGCAGGCCTTGATTCCACACTAACGCTCTCTACACACTGCTAACCTGCTTTATAAAGCTTGTTACCAAGCATAGAGGAGTGTTACTCACACTTCTAACTCAAGTTGTTAGACGAGGGGGAGTGTTAGTGAGCCTAAGGAAAGTTCAGAGGATCAAGCCAATGAATCTTCTCACAAATATCTAGATATTTATCCTTAAATTTTCTCAAGAAAATCAAGGAAACTCCAAAAATTGAGATATTTGGAGAAATTCCAATCTGAGAATGAAGCCAAATGGGAAAAAGCTTGAAAACAGGGCAGGTTCATGGCTTTTTCCCTAATGAACTCTAGGAGGAGCTTGGCAGCCCTAATTCAATTGCTACATAAGCAGCGAGAGGGCCATTTTGAAAGGGGTCAAAGCATTTGGAAGGACAACCCATTAAGCTATTGTGAAATTGTCATACACTTGAAGAAGTGAGCTGAAAGAGGGAGAGAGAGAGAGGAAGAAGGGGCAAGGGAAGGTTGATACAATGGATGGTTGTAATCACTCTTCCACTATAAATATAGAACTACAGTTGTGTTCGCTACTCCATAGTGTTGGTAATGTTGTTCATTGATTTGTTCATTCTGATGCTTGTCGAGATGAGTAGTTAAGTTATACACTAATATATGTTTATTGTGCATTCTTACATTATTTTTGAAGAGAGTATGTTGTGATTGGTTTACATTGTCCTTTGTGCAGGAATTGTCTTGGAGCCGGCCTTGAAGGAGTTCTTCTTGCCGCATAGAGATCTCCAAACAAATCTAGAAGGAACTGAAGGCGATCCTCTTTCCATACCTTGTCAATTTATGTTTGATAGATGAACATGTGCATAACTTGGTAGATCTCGCAGATAATCTTACAGTCTGTCGAAGGTCCCAGCAAGGCCTTTGAGGGTAGTTTTCATCTTTGATACACCTTGCATTTTACCCCATAGCACCTTCATCTCTGTTAGGTGAATGAATAGGCTCATGAAATGGTGATGATGGAGGTGATGGTGTGGCTGACTCGTCAGATGAAGATGAATGGTGTATGGGCTGAGATGGAGGAATGGAGGTGGATGGATGAGGTGAAGAAGGGATGCTCTGAATATTTTGAGTAGATGCATGAGTGAATATGGGATTAGCTATGAAGGTACTCCATGCAATATTGAGTTCCTTGAGATGGCAAAGGATTATGATATTAGTGAGGGAATGATGAAATAGACTCTTCATTTGATCTTTGTACTCCCTCTTTTGGGCAATGTAGGCCCTCTTCTCAACACTCCAGAAAAGATAGTAGGGTATATTGAGCACTTTTACCCTATTGAAATGCATTATGATCTAGTTATGATAAGAATAGACCCTAGAGAATCTACCTTCACATGAAAAATATTTCATTATAATCTTCATCAGTGGGGCATATCTATCAAGGCGGTGTGAAAAACGAAAATAGCCCCTTCTTTCGTTTCTATACCTTGGTTCCATGTAAGGCTCATAATAATGCCTCTCCAAATCACCATGTTTGAACCATATTTCCCCAACATATGGAATCCTAGTGGCAGCTGATATGATGGCAGTAGTCAAAGTGAAAGTTATACCTGCTAGAGTGACTTGGTTGTCTTGAAGTTTAGTAATGAAGAGCCTAGTCAACTCAGGATGATGTTGTACTGCCTGCACTTCTTCACAAAATTCATAACAGCCTAGCCATTTGAAGGATGTCATAGTCATAGGGGATGCTAGGAGTTCTCTGAGATCTATAGGCTCAAACCTATGTATCTATCCTCCTTTCTGTGGCCTCCTTTGTTCCCTGTCTTCTTCTCTATCTGTTTCCTCTTCCTCACTATGTGGTCTATATTCCTCCTTTTCCATGTTGTTTTAGCACCAAACCCTAGGGAGGTGTAAGTTAGGGGAACGTAGCTTTTAGGGAATAGTAAGTGGGGAAGGGTAAATAGGAAGATGATGGGTGTAGGGGTATATGTATTTGAAGAGGGATATAGGGTAGTGGTATGATAGTTTGGGGATGGGGGAAATCGTTTGCAATAGAGGGGTTCAAGAGAATAAGTAGTGTGGTATCACCTAGGACTTAGGGTTTTGAGGGTAAAGGTTTAGGGAGTATCTGGCATATAAATATTTGGGGAAAGGGAAGGAGGGTGAAGGGAAATGTATAAAGGGGAATGACAGTGCAAGGGTAGTGTTCAGGGGAAATCTAGGGTTTAGATATAGGATTAAACACCATATATTTAATAAACCTATTAAGTACTTAGGAATTAACTTGAGGAGGAGGAAATCACATGCTTTAGTTGCTACTTACTTGATTTGAGGTTGAAAGTGCTTTGGAGGAGCTGAAGAGGTGACTGGAGAGTTGTTGGACAAACACACAACGCCAATACAGAGCGCGCAACGCCTCAGCTAAACACGAAGCACCTTAAGGGAATGAGTAGTGCCTTAAGTAAATGCACAGCGCTAGGTAAACACGTAGTGTAAGAAGAGAACACACAACACTAGAAAGAAACGCGCAGTGCCTGCCCTGTTTCCATTGAATTCACCCAGAACTGTGTAAAAACTCTCTTGGGTTTTTCTCAATGAGTGCTAGGAGGCAAATGGAGGTGATTTTGAAGGCAAGAATTCCTTTATAGGTGATTGAGTTTGATCTTTTTCTTTTCAAATCCACTTTCTAATGTTTCATTTGACCTCTTTGCTAATTTTCTTTCTGACTTTTACTTTGCAGGTGGATGATGCTGAAGCTTTGGCAATCTTCACTTTTGACTTTTGTTTGGATGATATTTGGCAATGGAACCTTGAATGACTGGACTTCAAGTGGACTTGACTGACACGAAACATGATGATATGAGCTTTTATAGTCAATTTATGCTCAACAGGACACATGAAGGTGGGCCAACAAATTTTTCTTTTTGACTGGGGATGGGGTTTCAACCTGAGCTACCATCAGTGAGTAAATTTTTACATGATGACCTAGGTGGAATGATAAAAAATTCAACATGGGACACTAATATGATATAAAAGAGGAGTTTTGATCACTGATGGCAGTATGCAAATACTGACTCTAACATTCTCGACATAGAGGAAGGACATAAAATGTTATTTTATCAAGAAAGTTAGAGGTCCATGCCCAAACATTGTGGGAAAGTCACACGGAAACCCTAAGACTGGAGGGAGATCTTCTAGTGATTAAGTGGTAATATTTCAAAACTCTTATGAACTCACATTTTTACCCTATCAGGTATCTACAAGACTAGTGGATTATGTGGAATTACTTCAATAAAAGATGAGGGTTGATTGTATAAGAGTACATGAAATTTAGGAAGATGAAAATAATTTTGGGTATCTCTCCAAAGAACCTAGACATGCTCCTCAAGTACATGAGGGGTTTAAATAGTCGTCTGCAAAAGTAATAGATGTTCAAACCCATAACAAATATGATGCTTCTGTACATGAACAATCCCTAGAGAACATGCACCAAATGAAAGGGAGATAAAGTGGGTCAAAGTAGAAGTATCACCATTAAGCTTTCTAGGAGGAGGAGAAGAAGTAGAAAGGGGGGGAAGAGAAAAAGACAATATCCATAGCACATCAGCACAAAGATTCAAACAACCACTAAAACCATTGTAACATTCAAGGCCATTTAGAGGAGAAGTGTTGGAAGTTGCATCTAGAACTCAACTCAAAGAACCAAAACAATGATGCTAAGAAGAAAAATCTCATGGTCGTAGATTCATGTAATTAGGTGGAAAGAAGCTCATATGTGGATGAGAAGATTGTATATGCATTAATGCAAAAGGGGCTGAATCTAAGTAACCTTCAAAAATAAGATGAGAAGGAAATGGCCATACTCTTCCATATAAAGACACAAGTCAAGAAGACTAGAATTAATGCTCTATTCGACTCCTGATCATAAGACAATCTCATAGCAATAAATCTAGTTCTGAAATTGGGACTGCAGACTCATGACCATCCTTGCTCATAACCATTAAGATGCGTCAATATGGAGGAAAAGATAAAGGTAAAAAGAGCTACACAAAATACAATTTAGTATTATTGCTAATTTTATTGATGAAGTAGAATTAGATGTACTTCCACTTGTTGTATGTAGAGTTATGTTTGGAAGTCCCTATATGTACATGTGGGATGCAATGTTTGTGCGAAGAGCCATCTAGTACCAGCTCATCGAGGATGGAAAATCCTTCAACATTGACGCACATAAGGGAAACTCCAAAATTTTGTTTGTAAGTACCAACTAAGCTAAGAAACTAATCAATTCTAGAAAGAAGTATGCTTTACTAATTTTAATAGAAAAATGGTTTGTATAAGAGTTAGTGAAAGAAAATTCATCCCTGGAAGGGTCTATCAAGGGACAAAAATAACAGCTCGAAGAGTTGCTACATGCATACGAGGGTGTGATCTAGAAGCCTAAAGGGCTACCACCCAAGAGCAAAGTGCAGCATGAGATCCAATTGTTTCCAGATTCTCTATGACCAAACGTTAGGATGTACAAGTAATCATTTATAAATACAAATGAGGTAAAGGAGGAGTTGTAATAGTTATCAGAATATGGTGTTATTCTACCAAGTACCTCACATGTGGGTCAGCCATTACAATTGTGACTATGAAGCGTGTGACTTGGTGGATGTGCATTGGTTACAGGGTTTTAAACTAAATTATGCTCAATAACGGGTACCTCTTTCCTAGGATAGATTATCTATTGTGCAACAATATAAATACTTCACCAAGATAGATTTAAAATCAGGGTATCATCAAGTTTGAGTCAAATAAGAGGATACATAGAAGACCACCTTCAAAACTAAACAAGGTTTGCATGAGTGGTTAGTTATGATATTTGGCCTATGTGATCCACCCACTACATTCATGAAGTTAATGAATGATATATTGTGCACTTGTATAAGTTCATTTTTTATTTGGATGGCTTACTAGTATATATTTCTACCTAGGAGGAGAACATCTCACATTTGATGTAGGTGCTAGAGACTTTAAAGAAGCACTAATTGTTGGCACGTCTCAAGAAGTGTGATTTTTCACAATAACCTTAAATTGGCATGTTTGGGATATGTGATAGGTTGAGGAGAGTTGAAGATAGATCCTTCCAATATGGATGTCATCATGAAGTGTTCGGTAAGGTTTACTAAATGTTTATGAGGACATGAGTTCTGTTGAGGCATCATAGTACTTTAAGAAATTCATAGACCCATTTTTAGTAGTATCAACACCACTTCACACCATACTTTCAAGTGGCAATATTTTCCAATGGGGAAAGGGTCAACGAAGAGACTTTGAGGTGTTAAAGAAGAAGATCAATCAAGAATTGGTTCTAGCATTACCAAACTTACAGTATCCCTTCGAAGTGGAGACATACCCATGTGGGCATGCTATGGGAGCAGAGTTGATGCTAATTAATTAAATTGAAAAAACATATGAAATTCATACAAATGTAAAATAAGACTAAAAAAAGAACCCACCATACTAATACTAAAAATCTATAAGAAAAAAATCAAGCAAATAGATCCAACAGCAAAATAAGATACATTATCTCACTCCTTATATGATTAAAGAAGTAAAGTGATAATTCTCCATCAAATTTGTTTTCAAAATATGTAAAACCTTATAATCAAAAAAATTAAAAACAAAATGAAAATAATATTTAAAAAAAAAACAGGGATAGAAAGAAAATTAAATATAGTAAAATGTACGTATACAATAAACCTATTTATACAGTGGCTTTAGTTTCTTGTAGATGTTACAAATGCCTAAATTAGCAATACAAGAATTAAAAAGAGCATATTTCCAATGTAAATTTACAGATTAAGTTTGACTTCATCTTGAACTTAGTTGCAAATCACATTATATTTGGACTGAGTTTAACTTAGAGATGAAATGGAATTTTTTACTAGAATTTGGAGATTCCGTTCGTTGAAAATCCATGGGACACTAGAATTCCACATATTAAATAACTTAAACTCAAGCCTGTAAAAAATATTACAGAATTTCAATTTAAATTAATGAGAAACAATACCTGAAAGAATCATTTTTGTTTATTATTTAGAAAATACATTAAATTTAATTTAATATTAAAAATAGATAAAATATAACTTGGAATTGAAAAACTTCTTATTTTCAATCAAAAAAATATAAAACTCACATAGTAACTCCACTGATATTGAAGCTAAATGAATACTTTCAATTACATGTTGAATGCGTTAAGATAGAAATAGAGAAATGTAAGGATTTCTACTATCACTGCTTCTCCTTGTTATATTAATTGCTGACCACCAAAAGCAGAGGACCAGAAAAGGCCTGCGCGAAGATTACGTAAAGTACTTATTACCGAATATCAAAGATTCCTCCTTAAATTCAAATTCAAATTGAAACCTGAACCTTCCAAATTTGCACCCTCATGGATAGATGACACGGGTGTGAAGGGAACTTCTCGAAAAACTTCTCAAGCTTTTTCAACAAGAATTTCATGAAAAGCATGTCAGGATTTTTGTTATAGACGTTGTGATAAAACTCCTCTAACGGTCGATCAAGCAGTCTTTTTGAGATAGTTGGGGGAGGGAACCTCTCAAATTTCTTTTGTTCACATCCTCTTCTTCTATCATCTGTATTTGCAGCGAATTCTTTTGTCAATGTTTGTGACGCTATGCATCTATATTTGCAGCGAATTATTTTGTCAATCTTTGTGTGAATGTGACTCTGTCTTGGTTCCTCTATTTCTGTATGTCAATGTTTGTGTGGCTGTGTATCTATATTTGCAGTGAATTTTTTTGTCAATGTTTGTGTGGCTGTGACGTTGCATTGGTTTCTCTGTTTCTGTATGTCAATGTTTATGTTGGCTCCTCTATTTCTATGTTGTGTGTCTGTACCCTATAGTTTTTGTTAGAGAACACTGCGTATTATTGAAATTTGAACTGGATCAAGAAAAGCAATAGAATGGCCTGGTTGTTTTATCATTTGCAATTGTAAAGAATTTCATTGTATTTGAAGTGGCAGTGCTTCATGTTGTCCATGTCCATGTCTACTTGACTGTGGCTCTATGCCTGTCGTTCCTGTGCGTCTTTCTGTTTTGTTTATGCCGGTTGTACCTATGGGTCTTTCTATTTTGTCAAAAGGACCAGCGAGAAGGGATGCATGGACCTTGTAGTTTTTGTATTATTGAAATTTGAACTGGATCAAGAAAAGCAATAGAATGATTGAATAGCCTGGTTGTTTTATCATTTGCAATTGTAAAGAATTTCATTGTATTTGAAGTGGCAGTGCTTCATGTTGTCCATGTCCATGTCTACTTGATTGTGGCTCTATGCCTGTCGTTCCTGTGTGTCTTTCTGTTTTGTTTATGCCGGTTGTACCTATGGGTCTTTCTATTTTGTCGAGAGGAATGGAAGACGTTGTTGTTAGATGTCATGAATGGAGGTAAATAATTATAACAAGTGGTTCTGTATTTTGTATTTATTGTTGATCTCTTTGTTGCAGCTCCAATACTAAATTAAATCATTCATGGTAGATATATTAGCTTTACATTGCATGTATTAGTTACTTGAAAATGGCAATCTAGGTGTTAATTATGTTGTCTCTCATTTTCTAAATGCTCATAAATACTCTCTACCAACTCCCAAACTCTGGTAAATAATTATATTAAGTGACTCTATATTTTGAATTTATTGTTAGGGCTACAGCTCCAATTTTTTTTTATTGCAGCAACTTCAATATATTTATTGAATCATTCATCGGGGATATATTACGTTATCTTCCAAGTCTGAATCTGAATCTGAAGATGTATATTTCATGTATTAGTTACTTGAAAATGGCAATCTAGCAATTGAATGAAAAATGATGGAATCAAAGCACAACATCAACTCGCTGTTAATTTTCAAATTCACAAGGTTTGCTCGATAGTGTAACCTTGATGCAATTGCTCTTGCTCTTGTCGCCACTCCAGTTGTCCAACTTGTCCATGGGAAAATAAATTCGATTTCAAACAGAAAATGCGTCAGTAAAGCTTTAGCAAATCACACGTCAGGGATCAAATTTAAAACAATTTAAAAGCATTCTTGCCCTAAGATTACTGTCGTATTTACTTCATTTTCTTAGTGTTATGGATAACCTTTAAAGTCCCATCATACATATCCAACATGAGCAGTGTCTTTGTACTAAATTCTAACCCTAGTTAAATTTAAATTCTAATCTTGGGAAATGAGCAGCGTCTTTTGACTAAATTCTAACCCTAGTTAAATTAAATTTAAATTTAAACCTTGTGAAATGATGTTTTATTATCCTTCACCTGTATTTAAGTAAAGGTGTAACTTAATGAGGTGGAGGAGTTGCCTCGAAAGTCATGGAAATTCTGGTTATATTTAGAAAAAACACGATTCAAGTGCCATTTTTATAAGATTTTTTGAATCTTTTCCTGAGAGTGCGACCACTTTTAGCCATCCAAGCAATTCCTCCACGTCAACTCTTTTGAATACAGATAAAATAAAACTGAGTATAAACTATTATTTTTAAACTTTCCATAGGTTACACCATATTAGTTGAATATATTTTGTATTTATTTGTCTTCCGGTCATATGAATCTAGTCCAAATTTGAGGAATTAACATTAATCAATGTTAATAGATGCTAATTTGAAAATGGGACCGTAGTAAATAAATAAAAAGGCAGAAAAAAATAAAACCATAAATCGAAATTGAAGAAAGGAAAAAGCGTCTGAACCTTTAAAATATACTTTCGGTTTTAGGAAGCTGAGGGTAAAGCAATTTTAAAATTTTCCAGCATGCCTGTAAGGCAGAGGTATTTATCAAAACGGTTGTTCAACGGACGAGACCAAGGATCCGTTTAAAAAAACTCTATATCTATATATATTGAACCATGCACATTTGTATTTTTTTTTATAATATGATATATTTGTTAAATGGCACGACATTGATATTTACATATAGATATTTTTCTTATGTATATGTTGGTGTATTTTATGTCGTTTTAAATGAAAGCAATTTTCGTTTGTTTATGTGATATGATGCTTGTGTTTTTGTTAATTAGATGATATGATTACGTTAAAAGATAATATGATGTTCACATCTTTTACATGTTTAATGTGGGTATGTTTATGTGTGTATTTTTTTTTTTATTGTTTGTTAGATGATATAATGATTGTCTTTCCTAGATAATATGATCATTATTGATTTTTAATTGATAAGATGTTTTTGTTTGCTACATGATGTGGATTGTATTTGTTAAGTAATATTATAATGATAATAATGATTACGTTTTTGTTTTTTAAATGGCATGCTTTAGACTGTTAGATGATATGATGGTGATAATGAGAGCAAGAGAGATAATAAGGCTGAGGGGAAGAGAGGGGGGGTTTGGGAGGGAGAGGGAGAGTGGGAGAGAAGGAGAGAGAGAAGGGGA
>APFE031289190.1:1483-17358 GCA_000404065.3 Pinus taeda
GGGGCGCTCCCCCGAACCCCGTAGGGGGGGGCTACTCGCCCCCCTCTGACCCCCCCACTACGCAATCGGCGCAACGAAGGGGGGTTCTAACCCCCCGGTTCACTACGTAGGTTAGTCGTGGAAAGAATATAACACAACCCAATAAGAGAGAGATGGAGAAAGGGAGAGGGGTAGAGATATTTATAGATATGGAGCAAGAGAGTGTGTGTGTTTAGGGGAATAAGATAGAGATACAAAGAAGGAGAGATGGATGGAGATATAGATATATATGGATGGGGGCGAAAGGGAAGAATATTTCTTGCACTAGATGCATTTATATCTATGTATATGGTGATTTCTAATCCTATTTGATTGCTTCCAAGATGCATTAATTTTAGCGTAGATGTTGATTTTTAATTTTATTTGATTTCTTGCACTAGATGAATTAATTTCAATGTGGATTATTTCTAATACTATTTGATTTATTTCACTAAATGCATTGATTCTAGTGTAGAAGGTGATTTCTAATCGTATTTGATTGCTTGAACTAGATACATTGATTTCAATGTACATGTTGATTTCTAATTATATTTGATTGCTTGCACTAGATGCATTGATTTCAATGTAGATGATTTCTAATCCTATTTTATTCCTTGCACTAAATTCATTGATTTTAGTGTAGATGGTGATTTCTAATCCTATTTGATTACTTGCACTAAATATAGTGATTTCAATATAGATGTTGGTTTCTAATCCTATTTTCTTACTTGAACTAGATGCATTGATTTGAGTGTAGATGTTGATTTATAATCCTATTTGATTACTTGCATTAGATCCATTGATCTCAGTGTAGAAATTATTTTCTAATATTATGTGATTTCTTGCATTAGATGCATGGATTTCTATGTGGATTTTGATCTTTGATTTGATGTAATTGGAAGTATGATGGTAAATTAATTTTAAAGTGTTTGAATTAAAAATGTGCATTGATTTCAATGTAAGCATACAAAATGATGGGCAATCTACATTGATTTTTTTGTTATAGTAATTCATCCTATTAATATTGGAGAGCAAGAGAGACCAAGTATGATGTTTACTACAACAACTTGAGCTAAATATTTAAATCTATTTCATATAATGGATATGAAAAGATGAAAAAACTAAAAAGGGTGACAAAAAGAATATTAGAAGAAAATAGTTTGAGATTGATCACAATGAAGGGTATTTGTAATTGGCTACATTGTTATTATTCACATTTTATATCATTCAACACTATTACATTGTCACTTTTCATTCAAAATTTTTATTTCATCATTTTTCATCATTAAAGTTACTAACAATTTTTGTCATGTCAACAAATTGAGGTAACTAAGAAAATTTAAAATTAAAATGACCAGATTAATCTCAAACATATTTAGCATATTTAAAATAATTATATTAATATTAGATGTATTTACATATTATTAATAAAATTAATCATATCGTCGATAGATTTTCCTTGGCCACACATGACTGAAACCAACCTAGATCCATCTTAAGTCTAGATTTCTCAAGCACTGAAAAGGATCAAATTTCTCGAGGTGGAAATATTTCCTCAAGTTTTCACTCAAAGAAGAGGTTTGTACCTTGAGAAATTTGATCCTTCTCGGCACTTGATAGATCCAGAGTTAAGATGGATCTAGGATGGCTAATTTCTATAATAAAAAATAAGGGAGAGAAGCATTCCTATATTACTATAGTGTTGATTTAACAAGTTAAGAATGTTGGAAGTATGGAAAATATTTTGAAAATTTGAACGAATGTGAGTAAGAGAAAGGTAATCCAAGAGAAAATATTATTCATCTTCAACCCTAATAGTATCACAAAGGTGACAAAATCTTTCACTCCAACGTGTTTTGGGAGTTACCTAACACTTGATTTCAATTTGAAACACATGATAATTAGTTCTTATCTTGGAAATATTCATTCTCCTCTTAGCACAAAGATAATTGTAGTTATCAATATTGGGGTTAATCATCTCCTTATAGTACCTTATGTTGTGGCTACCAACAACCCCCCTCCTTATTTAATGTTAGCAATAACATTAAACAAGTGGGGACCCTTAGTAAAAAATCCAAAAAATTGGTTTTGTATTGTACTCAAAAATATATCGCATCGCGAGAAGAGAGTAAAACATTTCTTTATGAGCACAATAAAAAATGCAAAAAAAACGACGTGAAATCCATCGCATCGCATACATCAAGAAGTACCAATAAATGAAGATCTTGATAATTCTCTGATGGCCGATATGCGACATTGCATATCGCAACATCGCATCAGCATCACACAATAGTTTAACATGATCTGCGATCTTATGATAAATGCGATCTTGCGATCTTACGATAATTGCGATGCTGTGATGATACGAGCTGTGATCTGCGATCTACGATATCGCGATCTTGACGAAAAATGTGATAACGCAATAACGTAATGCAGGTTATAGAAACCGCCCATCACAAATCTTCCTCGGCTCAACATTCAAGAAAAGCTGTCCATAAGCCAAAAATTGGGCACGCGCCTTAAAGCAGATTAATAAACGTACTCCAAAGTGTTAATGAAGGATAATTTTATGTTTTTCGAAGGGTCAGTTCACAATGGGTGGCACTATTTTATGCATTCATAGAGCTTAGAGCTTTCACGTCAATATTTATTATTGTAACTCTTTTTCCTTTGCGTGAACTAGAGGAATGAAAAACAAGAAACAACATGGAGCAATGCGCAGGAAACATCTAAGGAAAAGGGAAAGCGTCAATGCTCGGAGACAGAGAAGAGATGCCCTCATAAATGAATACCACATCCAATGGAACCACAGGTTCCAGAGCATTACTAAATAGATGCTCATATCAATAGGTGATCCAACACCCAGGGTAAAAAGCTGACAAAAAACATCATGTTTACAAAATTCTGAAAAAGCTTACGCCCAGAAAAGGAAAAGGTGCTACAGACAAAAGAACGCATCAGAAAGGCCTGAATCAAAGAACGGAGGCAGTTTTCGATGCGCAATTAGCGCTTAGTGCTAATTGCGCATCACTAAGAAAATTGTTCAGAAATCAAAGTCCCTAACTTTCTTAGTCATTCGCAAGTCCGGAAGCCAAGATAGCAAAAGTAGAAGCAATTTGAGGGAAATTGGGGATGTTACCAAGTATATACACAATGAAATCACCTAGCAAGAGGATGATCCATAAAAATATCTTCTAATTTACTAAAAAATAGTGCCAGCACTTGCCATTCCTATTTGCTTTACTCAAACAAAAGCGGAAAGTAACCAGCCGACTCTTCCCAGGCAAATGATGAATGCTTGCAACATCAAGGATTAAATGCAGAAATAGTTAGGAATTAGATTCGGTTTTTAGAAATAAGTTTGCTTAGGAAGAGGGCGGTCATTTAAAAAAACCGTATCCCAAATTTATGTAATTAGGTTATTTAGTTAACAGTATTTAAACCCTTCTCATGCATTTAGAGAAGGGTCCAGAAATTTGTCAAAAATGTATCCTCAGAACATGCACTTTTGCATCCTCAGAGGATGTTTTGATGAATGGAAGGATCGAGATTTATTAATGTTTGAATTTGATATCTGCTACTGATGTTACACTTCTGTTCTCTTAGTAGATATTAGAACAAGGAAAGATAAATCATTGTTGCTTGAAGCTTATGAGTAGGACCAGTCATAAATGGTACTTTTATCTCTTGATTATTTCTGCTTATATTCTTAAAGCAATATACAGTTTTTAGTTGTTTATATGTTATTACATGAATTTTTGTGTTACCATTTGGCACTTCTGTACGGTGGAGCCATTTATTTATGTTTAATGTGTGAATAACTTATTATGCAATATGCTGTTCACAACTATTTTGCCTAACTTTTTATGCAAAGTGGTTTATCTTAACTGATTTCTATTCTTATAATTGTTGAATGACCTTTATTACCAGCTATTATTTGGAATCTCTTTAGATTGCATAATAGAAGAATTACACCCTGGGTTGGCATAGATTATATGTGTTGTTTTCATTAGATTACAATAGCATAGAGTTAGATTAAAGTAGCTCAGATATGAACTTTAGATCAGCAACATTGAACTCTGCACACACACACCCTTATATTGGGAAACAGGTCCCATTATCCCCAGTTGGACTCCCTATACCAAACATATAAGGAGCTGTCAACCAAGGTCCAGACCCGGTGAGTATCCCCCTTGTTGTCGACCGGATTTTCAGGGCTTCAACACCTTAGCTTCCTACTTCCTTATTATTCCTTATCTTCCCATAATTTGTCCTTAAATTTTGAACTAATGATGCTTTTAATATTTTCCTTGTTCTTCAAGACAATCTCCCTTTTTACTCCCCAGTGGTCTAGTGAATACTGAGCATCCTTATGTCATCTATGCTTGAGCCAAAGGTGGGGGTTTTGGATAGAGTTAGAAATAATTTTTGGGAACCTCTTGGATTTCATGTTGTATATCTTCTTATTATACATGAGATAGCTAACAATAGTCATACTTTCAATGGGGGAAATGCTAGCTTCAATTAGGATGATAGGGTAGGGAGTATTCCCTTTAATATTGAGGTTGTAGGTTAAAAATTTCTTTCGAACAAGCTCAATATTTCTCTATGATTATTTATATATCCAAGAACCCAAAAATTCACACCCACATAAAATAATATGTGCGATGAGAGTCTTAAAGAGGAACATTTTCTTACTCCAAACCCAAAGATCGCTCGACTTACAATTTTTTTCAAGCCCATATTATGTTTTCCAAACTCCAATCATCATTTTCTCAATGTTATAATTCCAGTTGAGTTGGTGATGAATGTAAATTCCTATATATTTGTATGAAAATTCTTTCTCCAAGTAGTAATTATAATGAATGAAATTATCATAATTGATTTTTTTGGATTTAATTATCATGACTCTATTATTTCAGTGTTAACAATCATACTCATTTTGGATTAGTAATCTTCGAGGATTCTAAGTTGGAGAAAACTATTAATTCAAATTCTCCTTAACCTTAATAATTTATGGTGAACTTTATTTATCTACTTATGTTTCTTTATTAGTATTTTTCATCAAAAATTTATCAAGTTAAAAAAAATAGAGACAATGGAAACAAGTAGTAGGCTCCAAGCTAGGGAAAAACCCTGGAAGCTATAAAAACCCTAACCTTCACACGTGTGAGAGAATAAGGCCCCAAAACAGATTTTCACTTATCTTCTTGTCCTCTAATTGCTTCCTTAACCTTCAATTTAGCTTTCTTGATGCTTCTTATTACAGATGAAACTTCTTGATTGATGAGATTGAATTGATGTTGAATGAGGTCAAATATGCTTCTATTTATAGTCTTGCAATGAGGTCAAATTACGTTCTTCAGGATGACTTAGCAATGCCAGTGCCGACTTGTTCGAGGAGGCTTGTAGAGATTTCCATACTCTAAATAAATATATTTTACATGTTACAACTTTCCCAATAGGGTCTTATACAAATGAAAACAACTCTTTTGACTCCATGAAAAATCCTAGAATCTTGGAGGACACACTTTGACAGAGATGGCCATAAAATATGGAGCATGAAACCCATGGTCAAAGTCATTTTTTTTTCTTTTGTTTCTTATAACAAAATATTTACAATGACTTGAGTAGATTGACAATTATGAAGACCATAACTAGTTACATTTTCCAACATTCCCTCGTAATTACGAAGGTATTTATAATTATACATCTGGTGTATGTTTATTCTTAAACTGTAGAGTTCTCACAAGAAGAGTCGAATTAGTAAGCCATATTTAAGAATCAACATTAGAACTAGAATTGTCAACATAGTGGGGTCTTAACTTGATAATATCTTTCTTATACACGAATGTAATGTTGGGAGGCTTTACATGAGATACCATGCTACCTCTTCAAGGTACATACCCCATCCATATGTTCACTAGGTATGTCTTTTTAGGACTATTATTATCTTGGATTCCCAATATTAAAGAGAAATAGTCCTCTTCAACAACTCTTGCCTTGAATACCTATCTAATCCTCAAAGAGTGTGGGTCAACATCCTATATTGTATTTTATCTCCTCAAGGAAATCATAGCTTCTTATCCAATCCTCCACTCACCATTCTCTCTCCATGGCCTTCACTAAGACATACGACTGTTAGTCATGTCCTAGTGCATGACACATGAAGGAGAGAATATAAATCTGTTGTTATCCTCACCCGTTGTCAAATAATATAGGAGATTATTTCACGTCCTTTCAAGTGGGAAGTCATATCCACATGATCTCTATATTATTTTCATAAGTGTATCAACTACCAATTATTCATGGCTATAGCTGCATAACTCCTTATTTCCTTTCTATTTATTAATATTGATCTCTCTTTCCACCTAGATGTTGTAGAGTAACCTTTTCCCTTCATTCTTGTGACATGATTCAAGCCATCAATATTGTATATCACTATCCTCTATTCATCATCAATGAAGGAATTATGTTGATACTTTTCAAACTTAAATCCAATCATATCTCCCTCTTAAACATGAAAGTCATATTTGTTGATGTAGGAACATGAACATCATGTTATTTTCTTACACTGCTACCTTTCAATTCCAAGATGATGACATAAACATCTCGAGTTTGAAATCCTTTAAGGATTATCGAAAAGAATCACTCAATCCATATGTTCTTTGAATCAAGTTTTAACATCAACATTTCAACTTACCTCAACTATCGTTGTGTATTTCTACAACATCCTTTCAGGAAGAAATATAATATGCTAACTAGATAACCAAAATTAAAATAGTAACATTATACTTAACTTATCATGATGACCCTTTTGTCAAAGTGATTTCTTACTCGAGTCTTTTGATATCGACATCCTTTTGCATGATCCAAGAATATTTCTCCATGCATCCACTTTTAATTAGGGTTCCCATGGATCAAACTTGATTACTAGGATACTATATCTTTCTTTGATTTTTCATTATTAAATCCCTTTCTTTCTTCTAGAGACTATACTTGATGTTGATTAATATTGTTTCATTTATGGCATGCAATATTGTGAGAGATTCTTGATCTGTAGCCGTTATAAAACATGTCAAATTTCTTCTTCTAAGCATCATGAAACCATATGGAAGACTTCCTGAGCACATTCTCATTACCAACCCTTCTTGTGTGATTCTTGTACATATGAACCTTACCCTAAAGAAGAGTTACTTAAAATATGCATACATTTGCTTCCATACAACCATATAACCATCCTTTCTTGAATGAGCTTACTTATTTATACTTGTCGACAATCTATTTCTTTTCCAAGGTAGAAAGACTTTCTTTATTTCCTTCATTACAACTTGACCATCTCCATCCGTTCATCTTTCAAAAGTATTTCTTCCATACCATATGGAATATATGCTAGTCATTTCTTAATGCTTTTTCCAAGAAACTTCTAGAATGATGGTTCTTAGAGGATCTTGATGATCCCTCTTTTCGAAATGACTACCTTTAACATGATGTTATAAAATTCTTGGACGAATTGTAATATTTAATATGGTCCAAGTACCCTTATAAAGAAGCTAACATAGATGGAATTTTTAGTACTAAAGATATTTGGGAGCTTCTCCTTTGGCTTCTTCTCAGCCTCTCCATTTTCTTCAAATATGTGAGCTCCTCTTCTTTCCTTTCTTTCATTGTTCTATTTTTTTGGATAATTCCTCTTAAGGTGACCATACTTATTACATATAAATCATTGAGCTTTGAGAGAGTTTTTCTTGCAATGGGATTTCGAAACTTTCCTTTCTTCAAATTCTTGGACACTACAATAAAGGATTGAGACCTTTTGTTTGATTCAATGTCATCCCTTGCCTTAATCCTCGATTATTCCAAGATACATTGAGCAAAAAAATCATCAAAAGGTGTAGTATCCTACTTTGAGTAGATGCTAGTTACAAAAATGTTCCAATCAGGTGGAAAATAATTTTGTACACAAATGGTAATTTCAGTGTCAGAAATGATTTCCCCGAGGCCTTATAATTGATCCCTTATTTTTGATATCTTCATTATATAAGTGGCCATGTCCTCATCCTTTTAATTATTTATTATATATAGTTTATTCCTGAAGAAAATATTTTTACATGATGTACTTATGGAGTGCAACTTTACCAATTCATCATATCTAAACTTGGATGTCTTCAAATAAATAACAAAGGTAACAAGATGGTCTTTAATAGATTCAACAATTATTATTTGTGCCCTTACTTCTCCTTTCTTGTAGTTTTTTTAACTCTTGAGTCTTCTCTCTGTCTAGTGCAACTACTTCACCAAGGACATATTCCATGGCTGTTGGGTGTGTGTTATATTCTTTGCAAAACTAGGCCCATGCGTAATAGCACCCCCTATTCATTGCACCAGGAGTAGAAGGGGGGTCACAAGCGGGGTGGAAGCCCCCCTAATCGGGGAGTTTGAGGGGGGTAGTAGCCCCCTCTACGGAGTTTGAGGCAACACCCTGGGGAAAAAAATTTGGACCCTATATTAGGTGGGGGGATGTACTTATGGTTTTTTGCATGGTTTTCGCACATGGTTTTGGGAATAATGGTTTTCTACCATGGTATTTTGTAGATCCAGTCAAGGGAAATAAGGTTATGTTCTAATCCAATGATGGTTTATGGATGCTTCAGAATGTATATATATGTATTGTAGCATTCAAAGGAATATAATGAAAAATAAATCTAGTAGTCCCAGTTTCGGGATCTAGGGAAAATATCTGTGTATATCTATATTATGTTTTATCCTCTCACCATTGTTTATTTTTTATTTTTAAAATTTGTGTGCAGGTAATTTCTATACGGGGTTAAAACCTACATTTGGTATCAAATTTGTTTGGTATTCAAGGGGACACATATGCTGCTGAGGGGTTTCGCTCGAGCCTGTGGCAGACCCTGTTCAGTGGGAGATCTCTGGGATCAATTCTTGTGGTGAAAGAAGATGGCGAGCATTGAAAAGATAGAGATAGAGAAATTTAATGGTGAGATTTTAGAGTTGTGGAAACCCAAGATGGAGGATCTATTGGTCGATAAGGACCAATGGATCACAATATATCTAGGTACTAAACTAATGGCTATGTTGGTTGAAGATTGGGCGAAGTTGGATCGAAAGGAAAAGAGAACAATAAAGTTATGTATCTGAGATTCAGTATTGTTGAATGTATTAGCAGAAGCTTTGGTGAAGGATTTGTGGGAAAATTTATGGACTTTATACCAGTCTAAGTCTCTCGTGAATAATTTGTTCCTACGAACAAAAGTTGTATGACCTAAGGATGAAGGATGGAGACTCGGTGAAAGAGAATTTGAAAGCCTTTAATACTATGGTAAGACATTTTTTATCAATTAATATCAAAATGTCAGATGAAGATAAATGCATTAGTTTTTATGTTCTCTACCAGTTTTCTAGGATGGTCTGGTTATTGCAATAGGTAGCAATGTGACATCCATACAGTTTTATGAAATAGTCCCATCCTTGTTGTTAGAGGAGATGAGACAGAAAAATATGGAGGGCCATAATGGTGGTGCCTTGTATTTATGAGGATGGTACTAGAACAGAAACAAAAAAAATCATTGACTCGGAGTCCTAAATCTAGAGGGAGATCTAAATCTCCAAGAAAACCTATAAATGTGTGCAGGAAATGTGGAAAGTAAGGACAGTTCAAAAATGACTGTAGATCTAAAACTCCTAAGAAAGGGAAGGGATGTGATGATTCTCCTTCTGTACAGGAAAAAACCACGTCAAATGAAGGTGGGGATGTGTACTTCGCTACTTCTTCAAGTACACATGTAGATCGTGAGGCATGGTTGACTGACTTAGGTGAATCCTTTCACTTCACTCCCCACAGGGAGTGGTTCTATGAGTATAATAAATATGATGGTGTTGATGTCTTCTTAGTGGATGACAGTAAGGCTAGAATCATCAATCGTGGAAAAGTCAAGTTGAAGTTGCAAGGTGGAAGGATTAAAACACTTTTAGGTGTTCCACATATTCCTGCATTAGCCAGAAATCTAATTTTTGTAACCAAGTTGGATGATGCAGGTGTAACAACAGCGTTTGCCAAATATACTTGTTAGATGGCTCAACAAATACTAGTATTTATGCAGGGAGTTTGGATTTGAACTTTGTACAAGGTTCAGGGTAGCCCTGTTATTGATGGGTGCAACAATTGTTTGGTTCTTGAAAGTGGAGGAGAAAATATAGTGGTCTCTAGAGAAAGGACCATGCTATGGTATCAAATACTTAGATAGATTATAATGGTATGGTAGAAGGCATGTCTAATTTGTCTCTATATTTTGATTTCTTTGAAAATCATCTATATGGGAAACATAACTGGATGATTTTCCCCTCTGGTACTAAGAGGGCAAAACAAATATTAGAGCTTGTGCACAGTGATGTGTTTGGACCTGTGTCAGTTCCATCACTAGGTAATTTTGTGTACTATATATCATTTATATATGACTTCTCAAGTAATACATGGATATATTTCCTTACGAATAAATCTGAAGTATTTGACAGGTTTAAAGAATTTAACTCTCTAGTGGAAAACCATATAGAGAAGAAGATAAAGGTGTTGACGACAGATAATGGTGGAGGGTTTTGTAAGAAGGAATTTGAAGAGTTCTGCAAGAAATGTGGTATAGCATGGCAGAAGAGTACTCCATACACACCTCAGAAAAATGGAGTTACAAAAAGAATGAACATGACGTTGATGGAAAATGAAAGAAGCACACTTAGTTGTGCTAGGTTTGGATAATAATTCTAGGCAGAGGCAGTGGAGACTGCATGTTACCAGGTCAATAGATCACTTTCATCAATGTTGGAGGATAAGACTTCATAAGAGGTATGGACTTGTAAGTAACCATCTCTTTCACATCTGAGGATATTTGGATTTTATGCATATATACATGTTCTGAAGGAGAAAAGAACCAAGTTGGATAGTAAATCTGAATGGTGCATCTTTTTTGGGTATCAGGATGGTTTAAAATGTTATAAGGTTTTGAACCTAGAAAAAAGGAAGGTTGTGTACAATCATGATGTGGTGTTGAGAGACATGAAAGATATTATTAAACGTGAAGTCCTACCAAAGGAACCTGAGAATATAGATTTTGAGCGAAAGGAGGAGGAATGATACTCTACAACAAAAGAGGAATTAGAATATGAAGAGCCACGAACTCCAGCTATGAGAAGATTAGTTCGAGAAAGAAGGCATCCAAAAAGGTATAGTCGAGCTACTTTCTATTCAAATTTTTCTTTATCTATTACTGATGATGATCCAAAAGCTGTCATGGAAGCAGTAGATTCAGAGGATGGAAAACTCTAGAAAGAGGCCATTATTGGTGAAATAGCATCTTTGCATAAAAATGAGGCTTGTGATCTAGTGGAATTGTCAGCTCGAAGGAAGCCCATTTCCAGCAAATGGGTGTTTAAGAAGAATATGAATGTAAAAGGAAAGGTGGAGAAATACAAAGCTTGGTTGGTAGAAAAAAGTTATTCCAAAGTGCCAGGAATTGATTTTGGTGATATTTTTTCTCCTATTGCCAAGGTAGCTTGTGTTAGATTATATTTATCTATTATTGCTCCTTTTTATTTTGAGGTAGAACATATGGATGTGAAGACATCATTTCTTCATGGAGATCTAGAAGAAGAGATCTACATGAAGAAACCTAAAGTCTTTTTGGTGAACGGTAAGAAATAAATTGTTTGTAGGTTAAAAAAGTCTTTGTATGCGTTAACACAGTCACCAAGGATGTGGTATTGGAAATTTGATACATATATACAAGGAATTGGCTTCACCAAAAGAAAAGTAGATCACTATGTGCATTTTAAATTAATTGGTGATTGTGTTATTTATTTGGTCTTATATATGAATGATATTTTGGTGATTGGAAATAACAAAGAAATTATCGAGGAATTGAAGACCCAATTTTCCTCCAAATTTTATATGAAAGATATTGGTGTTGCAAACTATATTTTGGGCATGGAATTTAAATAAGATCGAGCAAAGAGGAAGATCTAGCTGAACCAGAGTAAGTATGTCAAAACAATATTGCAGAGGTTTAATATGCATGATAGTAAAAAGGTGAATGTTGTTATTCATATTGGTGTAAACTTATCTGTTGAACAGTATCCCAAGACACAAGAAGATGAAGAGGACTTGTTTCGTGGTCCATATGCAAGTGTAGTCGGTAGCTTGATGTATGCAATGGTTTGTACTAGACTAGAAATTTCACATGTAGTGGGAGTATTGAAGAGATTTATTTCAAAACCAGGGAAGGAGATTTGGACAGGAGTGAAGGAAGTTTTGAGGTATTTGTGTGGCACTAGTGATTATTATTTGTGCTACCAAGGAAGACTAGGATTGGATAGCATTTCGGACATCCGTAGATTTGTTAATGCAGATTGGGATGGAGATCTAGATCAAAGAATATCTACAAGTGGGTGTGTATTTAACCTATTTGCAGGAGTAGTTAGTTGGATGAGAAAGAGACAATATGTAGTGGCATTTTAAACTACAAAGGCATAATACATGGCAACCCCTCATGCAAGCAAGGAAGTATTTTGGTTGCAGAGCTTGAGTCCAAGTATGGGGTTGGTAAAATGAGCTATAAGGATAGACTATGATAGCCAAAGTGTAATTTTCTTGGAAAATAAACGTGCTTATCATTCAAAGACAAAGCACATTCATGTTCAGTATCACTTTGTGAGGGATATGGTTGAGGAAAAAATGGTGTTTCTTGTAAATCTGAAAATTTTGAAGAATATTGTAGATGGATTGACAAAGTCTATGAGCATTGATAAGTTCTCTTGGTGTAGAGAATCATGGGCATTGCAGGGCCAGACCGTTGACTAAGCTATCTTGTCTCCCCCCATGGAAAGAGAAACAATGAGTGGGAGAATGTTGGGTGTGTCTTATATTATTTCCATGACTAGCCCCACCTGTAATAGCACCCCCTTGTTTGTTTCACAAGGCATAGGAGGGGGGTCGTACATGGGGCAGCAGCCGTTTGAGGGGGGATTTTTTTTTGGACCCTATATTAGGTGGGAAAACCTACCTATGGTTTTGTGCATGGTTTTCACACATGGTTTTGGGCATGATGGTTTTCTACCCATGGTATTTTGTAGATTCGGTCGAGGGAACTACAATTATGTCCTAATCTAGGTTAATGGATTGGGGTTGATGGATGCTTCGGCATGTATATATGTGTATTGTAACATTGAAAGGAATATAATGAAAAATCAATCTGGTTGTTTGGGTTTTGTGATCAAAGGGAAAATATTTGTGTAGATCTATTTTATGTTTTATGATCTCGCTATTATTTTTTTTTTTTTTAGAATTCGTATGCAGGTAATTTTTGTACGGGGTTAGAAACTACAATGACTTCAATTTCAATGATTTCTAAGTCAATTTTGTTCTTCCATGCTAGGAATTTTTTTGATCCAACAAGCTTTTTTCTTTCCTTGCAAAATGTAGTCACATGATCTATAGATTGAGACATAGAAGACAATATAATACTTACTTATCAACTCTTTTCATGGTGTCTCAAACTATCTTGATGCTTTCAACACCTTAAAGGATACTTCAATGATACCCTAGATTGCTTTATTCTAGGATTCCTTTAGAAATGTTATCATAAAATAGCTTCAAAGAGTGAATGGTGATCCCAAGATTCCTTAATTCTTTATCTTCTTCAAGATGATGCACTAGAGAGTCTTCAATAACAACTTATACTTTCTTCCTCTAATGAAATATTGATGATGAGGTTTTCTTCAACAATGACTTGATGTGGTACTCTTCCTTCTAGGTCAATAGATATTCTTCTTCTACCTTTGTGTCTTTTTGCAAATGATTCCCTTTGACAAGTAAAATGTTCAAGAGGAACTTCCAGTTGCCTTATCTTTTTCACCTTAGCTTTGATACCATGTTTTTGAATGTAGTAGGGAAGATATAAATTAAAATTATCCTTAACATTAATAATTTCTTGTGAACCCTATTTATCTCGTTACGTTTCTTTATTAGACATTTTTCATCAAACAATTATTAAGTCGAAAAGTAATAGATACAATGGACACAAGTAATAGGCTCCAAGCGAGGGAAAAACACATCCAAGGGGAAGCCCAAAAGATATATTCTCTTCATATAGAATCAATTCAAATGAGAAAACCAATACCAAAAACCCTAGACCAAGTCCTCCTCTAAGTACCAAGTCATTCGTCCAAGAGGACCTTCTAATTAGGTCAAAGATCAACCAAGACAATAAGAGTCAATCCTGCTTCAGTTGGCTTCTAGCTTCAACTTAATCCCCCACCTTCAAGTTGCAAGTTCAGCCTGTATTTTTCAGACTGAAAAAACCCTAACCTTCACATGTTTGAGAGAATAAGTCCCAAAAGAATATTTTCCCTTATCTTCTTGTCTTCTACTTGCTTCGTTGACCTTTGCTTTAGCTTTCTTGATGCTCCTTGCTACAGATCAACCTTGTTTATTGATGATATTGAATTGGTGCTAGATGAGGTTTACTTTGCTTATATTTATAGGATTTTTATGAGGTCGAATTCACTTCTTTATGACAACTTGTCACTTCCAGGGGAGACTTGCGTTAGGAGGCCTGTAGAACTTTCTAGACTTGAAATAAATATATTTTACATGTTAAAACTTACCTAATAGGGCCTTATACAAAATGGAAAGGACTTGTTTGACTCATGAAAAAAATATTCTTTTGACATGAAAGACCCTAGAGGAATGAAGTACATGCTTTGACCAAGATGACCATAAAAAATGGATCATGAAACACATGCTTAAAATAACATTTTTTTCCTTGTTTTTATTGTAACATAAGATATACATAATGACATGAGTACACTTACAATTATGAAGACTGAAACCAGTTACATTTTCTAACAATTAATGGCTAGAATAATTGTTGAAGGTTGTAACTAGTGTTCATCTTCATAATTGCTTTTTTCAAACGAAAATTTTATTGTGAAATCAAAATATTTTTTAAGCATGGGTTTCATGCTATTTTATTTATTTTCTATGGCATATCCTACATTTAAGGCTTCTAGAGTGGACAAGTAGTTGGGAGCCAGAATTTCTAGAATAGGTGCAGGCCTGAAATTCAGGATTGAAGCTGCATCTCAGAAACTGACACTTGATGACTTTGGAAGAATACATAAAAGTTAAGGAAGGTATGACTTAGTTAATGGAGAAGGTATTTATCTAGGTCAAAATTCTCTTGGATTATCTCATCTTGATTTGAATATTTTAGTGGAAGAATTTGACTGGGTTTTCCACTAAATAAGGGTTTTTCCCTAACTGAGTGCCTATAGCTTGTGTTCCTTGTTCTTGTAATATTTATACATTTTATTTTGTAATTTCTTGATGAAAGATAAAGTAACAAAGAATTAAAAGAGGAAAACATAAATCACAAGTAATTATTAAGAAAGAGGGACCAAACCCTATTATCTATATTTATTGATTTCTCAACATGGTATCATAGCTACGATGAAAGAATGACTAGTTGAAGATTTCTTTGTTGGATATTAATTGAAGGAAGGAAAAGTAATCATTGAAGAAAATATAACGGAATGGAAATTTCTTTTAAGATGGTACACAATCTCATGAAAATTTCAGGAAACCTAGTTCGAAGGATGATCTACAATCTATCTAGGAGAGTCAAGCATAAAGCATTCTTGGCTACACTTACAGGTACAATTTACGATGAAAATGCAGAGATTATTGATAGTGGATCCTCAAGAAACATGATAGTATAAAGCGGACAAGTTTATACTCTATAAAATGTATCATCATCATATGCAGTTGAGCTTGGAGACAACTATAG
>APFE031289195.1:0-25341 GCA_000404065.3 Pinus taeda
TTAATATATTAATTAAGAAAAATATATAGAAGAATATATAGAAAGAAGTAAAGTAATAATATGATAGAAAGTAAAAATAGGAAGAAGGGGAGGAAGAAGAGGCTAATATCAAAAGAAAGGAAAATTAAAAAAAGAGGAAGGAATTGTAGGGGAAGAAGAGATTGAGAAAAGGGGACTAGGGGATTAGGGAAAAATGAGATGAATAATATGATTCCATGAGTGGCTAAGCTTATATTTGTCACAAATCTACGTGTTATATCTATATAAAAAAAATTAATAACATAATATCACATGGTAATTTTTACCAGTGCACTGCAATGTAAACATTACTACGCACACAATTTATGTTCACCTATATAATGACAATCTAATATGATTTCTAAACTATACGGGTTACCTTTAGCCAAATCTTAAATCAAAACACATCCTTATAATGTAACACAGAATATATAATAATATAATATATATATATATATATATATATAATATATATATATATATATATATATATAGACCCATTATTAACGTAACTATTAATACAGTGGTTCATTCTTAACCCAATCATAACATTCAATCTTGTTTTAGTTTACTCCGACAATCTAATGAATATTTTTGGTATACATATCCCAATGCAAATGGAAGTCATTTATTATCGCTGATGAATTAGTTGCGATGTTTATGACTTCCAACAGTTCTGCACACCTGTGTCGTTAACATTGTAGCAGTGGCATTTGGCTAAGGCGTGGTGTATTTACTCCTGCAGTACTGCGATGATGTGATTCCTGGAGGGAGCTCCACATCAACAGTACCCGATCAACTATGTGATCAAACGACAGGGAGGAGTCTTTGAGTTCTATTCCTCTGGAATTTGATGTCTTCCCTCCATTTTGATGAGGGTTTCCACTCCTTCGAGGAGGCTTTTTCACACTGAATGATGGTAGGTCATTTGTCTCTAATCCTTTGTTGGTTGTTTAATTGTTCGATATGAGAATTCATACGTGCCTCCACTAGATTTTGGTTCTGTCGATAGGTACAAAATGTCTTTCTCATGCCTGCGTTCTAAAGGGAGGAGGGTTTCTACCCATAACTCTGGCTCTGGGTAAGAACTGTAAAATCTTAAGTTTTTTGTTTGTTCATTTGACTCTAAGTTTTAACTTTAATGTTCAACTTTATAAGCCTGTTGTATTCTTTCAGGTGGAATGGTGTTAAGGTTTACCAAGACTTGGGAGGGGCGTTCAATCTTGTCTTAGCTCCTTCTCCTGGCTGTGGCACCATCGCATAGATGAAACCACCGATATTTTATTAGGTTTGTTATTGTAAGGCTTGGTAGCCAGAGGGTTAGTTTCATAAGAGAGTATGCTATGGCATAAGTAGGTATCTATGTATTTAGGATTTTGAGTCAATTTTACTGGACAAATATTGTATATGGTTTAATGGTGGGGTTATCTCTCGACCCAACCTTGGATTTTATGGTTTTTCTTTATATTTATGGATAATGAACTCGGACAGGCCTTGTTTTGGATGGTGACATTATATAAGCTACTTATTCAGCCTCTCTTTGAATTTTCTGAAGCTTAATATACATATGATCTTTTGCGAAAATGGGCATTTAATAATGATTTTTGCTTTGACTGTTCTAGATCTATGTGTGTTGTTCGCAGAATTTCCTGTGTGAGAGTTTGGGTTGGTCGGGGTTCCATGACCCATCGATTATGACTCGAAATTTATTAGTTACTATTTACAACAGTATATCTTATTGTCTACAATTACCATGAACAAGTATATAAAACATTTGTAACATTATCTAGTTATTTTTTTCTTTCCGTTGATGATTTTCTTAGTTAATTTAATTAAATGTCAGAAGAAAAAGTCAGTCTTTTATTCAGAGTTTTCAGTCTTCTTCTAAAATGGGAAATATTTCTATATCTCAGCTTGAATTCCTTTACTACTTATTTAATAATAGGATATGGGCTATTTAATTGTAAGAGTTTTTTAATTCCTAATACGATCCTCCTTAAATGACCGAATTTATAGTGTATTGGCATTTTTATCACTCATAGTTAATAATCCTTAGATACTTATATTGTTTTCTTTAAATAGAGTATGCCTTAGATGTTTCTTTACTTATTTACTTTAAAATCCTGGCTCTTTAAGGCGTACTTGCCCAAACTCTATCTTTCTTGATTATTTCGGTTATACTACAGCGTGTTCCATGAAAATTGGAGAATTTATCTATTGCTACTACATACTGTAAGGACTGTACGTTGTTTGAATTATTCAGATTTTCTTCGTTATTTACCATTTACCAAACGTATTCATATGTAACTGTCTCCAAGCATAGACTTTAATTAACAAAATACCAGTCCTTCTTTTGTTCTACTGTCAATAAGCATAGTCTAAATAGAAAACTTTAAATTTCAAATTTCCTACTTTTTTATTGCAAAAATATTCTACTTATCTGGAATTTCACTAGTTTCTAGATTCAATCCAACATTAGACCATGTTGCTAGCTGTTTTGCCTCCCAACCTTTAGAAGACTCTCGCAGTCAATCTCCCCCCGAGCTGTCCCTAATTTAATAACTTCCTTCTTTAAATATCAGAATTTCTGCTATCTAGTCCAAACTAGATGTAGCCATAGGAAGATCTATCCGACCTATACGGACAAATTTTCTTCCTTCATCTATTTTCCATTCCTTTATCTCAGATACCCCTATCCTCTTGATCTTCTTGAATTAAATCCTCAAGAAATTAGTTGGGGATAGATAACTATCCTTCTAACTAGTTAGCAAGTAAAAATGATATTTACTAATAATTGTTGTTTTCTTAAGAAAATAATTAAATTCCATAAATAGTTTTTATAACTTAGAAAATAAAAAGTCTGTTTGATCTGCAGCAATTTAAATAGTTACATGGTCTCAACATATCACATCTCCCCCTCCAAGATGCAACATCATCCCGATGTTTTCTCTCTAAAAATAAATCTGGAAAGGTCTCCCTCATAAACTGCTCATCTTCCCAAGTGGCCTCTTCCAGCCCATAGTGCTACCATTGCACTTTAACCTGGGTGATAACTTGTTTCCACAGTGTTACTTCTCTCTGATATAGTATAACCAGAGGTTTGACTAAGAACTCACCTTTTGGTTTGACCTATACATAGAAACAAAACAAGTTAAGCCATCAATCAACTTGTTTAATAAATCTGTATGTAAACGAGAAATTTACTAAATATTTTACCTCAATGTTCTACCAATCAATTACGTGTTTATCATCATAGATGTATTTATTAAGAACAGAAACATGAAAAGCATTGTACACATGAATGTGGCTGGGTAAAGCAAGCTGGTAAGCTAGTGGTCCAATTAGAGCTAAAATTTGGAAAGGCTCGCAAAATCGGTGTGCTAATTTAGCACATTCAGTCCATTGCAAGGTGATTTTTTTGGCTTGTAGTCAAATGTAAACATGATTTCCTACTTCAAATTCCAGTAAACTTCTTTTCTGATCAGCAAAATTCTTTTATCGGTCCTGAGCGCTTTCAAATTGGTTCGTAGCTTTCTCACCATCTCTTCCATTTCCTCTAACATATTTGATCCTGACAACAACTTGTCCTTTGGACCACTCCAACTCAACCATGTCTGTCACTTACATCCGTGTAATACTTTGAAGGGACTCATTTGTAAAGATGCATGGTATCTATTGTTATAGGAAAATTCCACCAGGTGTAGGTAGTCCTCCCATTTTGATGGATGTTTCATCACATAAGTTTGCAACTTGTCCTCAACAACTTGATTCACCCACTCCATCTGTACATTCGTTTGAGGTTGATAAGCGATGCTAAATTTTAATTGGGTGCCCAATCCTTCAAAAAGGGCCTTCTAGAAGGCTGATGTAAATTTCACATCCTGATCGAAAATAATCATTTTGGGTATTCCATGTAATTTAAAAATATTTTGCATAAATATACTAGTAATTTGTACCGCCTTATAAGTTGATTGGATAGGTATGAAATGAGAAGATTTTCTCAACTTTTCCATTACCACCATAATGGAGTCGTTTTGTTTTTCTTACTTAGGCAGTCCAGTGATGAAGTTGGTGGATATGGTTTCCGAGTTCCATTCCTAAATAGGTAGACAACAGAGTAATCTTGCTGGGTGTTGGTGCTCAACTTTTGTTTGCTGGCACTCCAGAAATTTGGCTAAATATTATGTTACCTTCTTCCTCATAGCAGGCCAGAAAAATTTCTTTCTCAAGGCCGAAATCATTTTCTAGTATCTGAGGTGGCCTGCATCAAGAATCTTATGATATTCATCTAAAATTAAGTTTTGAAGTTGTTTCAGGTTGGGCACATATAACTTCTTCCTATAAATTAGCAATTCTTATGAATTGACTTCATATTCCAATTGTTGTTCATGGTTGTTCAAAATATTTTCTTGCTGCCATAAATGTTTATATACTGGATCTTGCATGGTTGTTTCATGAATCTATTCATAGAAATTTGTTCATGATTCACTAAAAGAAATTTCATATAAATAGTTTACCTTTCGAATTAAAGCATCCACAACACGGTTTTCCTGCCCCTTCAAATGTTTGATTTCAAAATCGAATTCACTTAGGAAATCATTTGGCATTTAAAGTGGGTTGTCTAAAGTTGTTTGTTAGACTATTATGATTAGGCATTAACAAAAACTTTTTACCCATCAGCTAATGTCACCAAATCTTCAAGGCATGAATCACTGTTGTCAGTTCTAAGTTGTATGCTGAATATATTTGTTCATACTCTTTAAAATTTCTAGACTCATAGGAAACAACCCTGTATTCTTGCATTAATATGCCACCTACACCTTCCTTGCTAGCATCTGTGCAAACTATGTACTCTTATTGGGATCTTTAATGCTTAAGATTGGTGTGGAGGTAAGGAGATGCTTGAGTTGATCAAAGCTCTTTTGATAGTCATGGGTGCACCTAATTGGTTTTCCTTTCTTTTGTAGAGAGGTAATAGGATATGGCACCCTAGAAAAACATTCCACAAATCGCCTATAATATCCAGCTAGGCCCATGAATGATATTATACCAGCTACATCTTTTGGTATCAGTCACTCCATGATAGTTCTTATTTTCTCTGGATCTACTGTGATCCCATTCTTGGTGATGATATGTCCCAAGTACTAGATTTTCTCTTTAAAGAAGTCACATTTGTTGTATTTGGCATACAGCTGGTGTTCTCTTATGACTTGAAGAACAATATGGAGATGCTTCTTATGTTCTTCTATGCTTCGAGAGTAGATCAGTATGTTGTCAATAAAGATTAACACAAATTTGTCTAAGTATTTATGAAATATAATGTTCACGAGACACATGAAGGTTGCTGGGGCACTATTTAACCCAGAAGGTAGCACTACAAACTCATAATGACCATAACACATTCTAAATCTTGTTTTTGCTATGTCCTCCTCCTTTATCTAGATTTGATTATAGCCTAAGCAGAGGTCAATCTTTGAGAATACAGTTGCACGCTTTACCTGATCAAATAACTAATCTATATGGGGTAGGGGTTATTTATTCTTAATGGTCATCTTCATTAACTGATGGTAATCGATGCACATTCACAATGTTCCATCTTTTTTCTTAACGAATAGTACTGGAGCTCTCCAAGAGGACACACTGGGGCAGATATATTTTTTATCAAGTAGCTCTTGCAGATGCATTTTCAATTCGGTTAGCTCTTGCATGCTCATAAAGTTAGGATCTGGGGACACTGGGGAAGCTCCCAGAATTAACTCAATGGTGAAATTTATTTCTTCTTTCGGGGGTAGACCCAGGAGTTTCTCTGGGAAAAAATTCGGAAAATCTTGTACCACTGGTATATTTTCTAAAGAAATAGATTTATCCTTAGAGTAAGCATAACCTACATGTATGGCATAAATCTGGCATCCTTTTCTGATGCATTTTGCTAATTGGGAAGCTGTTATATGTTGTAATTGTAGAGGCTTTTGAATGCCTTGAATTTCATGTCTTTCTCCCTTCTCATCCCATAAATTAATGGTTTTGGTATTATAGTTAATAAGGGACCAATGTTTTTTCGGCTAATCCATGCCTATAAGGATGTCATATGACCCAAAGGGTAATATATTCAAATCTTACATAATGGATTGGTTAGCTAACATTAGAGAGAAATTATTGACTTTGGCCAAAACTCTTCTTTTTTCTCCCATGGATAGTTGTACTAACTAGGGACTTTTAAATTTTAGAGCTTGCAATTTACATTGTTCCACGATCTTGGGGCTAATATAACTCAAGGTAGCCCCCGGATCAATTAAAATAAATATAGTTCGGTCAAAACGTTTACCTTCAAATTCAACCATAGTTGGTGGAAACTCCGCTTGATGATCTTCAAGGGAAGCATTAATTTTAAGGAGGCTTCTTGCTACTCCTCCCATTGTGGAAGCTTCTTGTATCTACGAAATATGATCAACTCCTTTACGATGCGGGCATTGTTTGACGTAATGCAGGCCTCCACATCCCCAACATTGTACCAGGGATTTGTTAGTTAATTCTACTTCAGTTCTTCCAGCTTGCTCACTAATCCTGTTTTCGCCTAGAATTTTAAATTTGGGCTGATTTTTATCTAAATTTTGGTCAGTTTGACCTTTATACAATCCCTTGTTTCCTAGAACCTTATTCCCCTTGTGGCTGGGAACAAATTTACTTCCCTTTTTATCAGTCCATCTCTTGTTCATATCTCCATTTAGTTTGTTTTGCTGGTAGCAGATCTGTGCTTTATGAATAACTTCGTCAATGGCTTTTGAGTTGTTGAACACTAGTCTTTCTTCCATGAACAACGAAAGATTGTTGATAAACTGCTGCACCTTTGGTTTTTCTTCACGTATGTATTGCACATACTGAAGTAATGATGTAAACTTTGTTATGAACTCATCCATAGACATTTGGCCTAGTCGAAGATCATGTAAATCTTTTTCTTTCTCATTGTAAAACCTCTCTATTAGATATTTTTATTTAAAATATTTCTGAAATTTTTCCCAGGTTATGCTCTGCTCATTTACTCCTCGAACTGTTTTTACTTCCTCCCACCACAGTGTGGCCTTTCCTTGTTGCTGGAAAATGGCCAAATGTGCCTTCAGATTATAGCCATATTCGTAAAGCTGGAAATACTTATTCGTATTTATGAGCCATGCCTCTGCTGCTTCTTCTTGCTCACCATCAAAGAGAGGAGGCTTTATTTTTCGTAATTACCTCCTGAAGTTCCACCTTTTGCCTTTTTTGTGTCTTGTGATTTGACACGTTATCTAATTATTCTTCATGATTTTCTTTGTCACCCTCTGTTTCGACATCCTTTGTTCGAACTTTTTGTTCCCCTATCATATTTTCGTTTTCAGGGCTAGTGAGTAGTGGCTGATGATTTTGATTATCAGATAGACTCTTATTAATTTTTTCTTATTCCTACATCAGTGTTTCGTTGTCTGCCCATAACCAGGTCATCTCATCCTTCAATTCTTGTATTGTCACCATGATACCTGCATCAGTATTTCACGGCTCACCACTTAGTTGTATACAAACCTCAGGATTGCCTTCCTGAAATGATGTAGGTCTTGTTCCCAATACGGATCTGGGTGGTAAATTCCTAGCTATTCTCATGCTGACTTCTCCCTACTTCCTACATGCATATCACCAAGTTTGTTATTTAATGATTCCATAGGTCTCAGTTTGGCAACCTGAGTGCTATGAAACCATATGTCGCAAATCTACCTGTTATATCTATAAAAAACAATTATTAACATAATATCACATGGCAATTGCTACCACTACACCATAAACATTACTACGCATACAATTTATGTTCACCTATATAAAGACAATCTGATATGATTTCTAAACTATACAGTTACCTTTATTATCAGTCAACTCTTAAATCAAGACACATCCTTATAATCTACCAACCATTATTAATGTAATTATTAATATAGTTGTTCATTCTTAACCCAATTATAACATTAAAGTTTCTTTTAGTTTAGTCTGGCAATATAATGAATATTTACGACATACATATCCCAATGCGGACGAAAATCATTTATTATCATTGATGACTCAGCTGTGATGTTCATGTTTCCCAAATTTCTGCACACCTGTGGCATTAATGTTGTCACTATGGGATTTGGCCGAGGTGCGGTGTATTTACTCCTATAGTATTGAAATGATGCCATTCTTGGAGGGAGCTCCACATCAACAGTACCCGATCAATGATGTGATCAAACAATAGGGAGGAGTCTCCAACTTCTATTCCTCTAGAGTTTGATGTATTTCCTCCATTTTGATGAGAGTTTCCACTGCTCCAAGGAGGGTTTTCACGCTACACGATGGAAGGTCGTTTGTCTCTAATCCTTTACTATTTGTTTGAGAATTCAGTATAAGAATTCATACGTTTCTTTACTAGATGTTGGTTCTCTTGACAGCTTCAAAATGTCTTGCTCATGCCCACATTCTGAAGGGAGGAGCGTTTCTACCCATAACTCCAGATTTGCGCAAGTACTGTAAAACCTTAAGTTTTTTGTTTCTTCATTCGACTGTAAATTTTGACTTTAATGTTAAAATTTCTAAACTTATTGTATTCTTTCAAGTGGAATGGTGTTAAGGTTGCCCAAGACTTGGGAGGGATGCTAAAACTTGTCTCACCTCCTTCTCCTGGTCGTGGCACCATTGCCTGGGTGAAACCACCAAGTATTTTATTAGGTTTGCTCTTGTAAGGGTTGATAGCTAGAGGGTTAGTTTTCATAAGAGATTATGCTACAACATAACTAGTTGTCTCTGTATTTAGGATTTTTAGCTAGTTTTACCAGACAAATATTGTATATGGTTTAATGGCAGGGTTATCTCTTGACCCAACCCTAGATTTTATGGTTTTTTTTTTTCTATTTATGGATAATGAACTCGGGCAGGCCTTGTTTTCCATGGCGACATTATAGAAGCTACTTATTAAACCTCTATTTTAATTTTCTGAAGCTTAATATACATATGGGCTTTAGGGAAAATGGGGCTTTAATAGCAATTTTTGCTTTCACTGTTATAGCTTTGTGTGTGTTGTTTGCAAGATTTCCTCTGTGAGAGTGTGGGTTGGTCGAGGTTCTATGACCTGTCGACTGTGGCCTGAAATTTCTTAGTTGCTATTTGTAGAAATATGTCTTATTGTCTACAATTACCGTGAACAAGTATGTAGAACATTTGTAACATTATCTGGTTATTCTATTCTTTCTGTCAATGATTTACTTATTTAATTTAATTGACTCATAGAAGAAAAAGTTAGTCTTTTATTCATATTTTTCAGTCTTCTTACAGAATGTGAAATATTTCTATTTCTTAGTTTGAATTCCTTTACTGCTTATTTAATAACAGAATATGGATTGTTTAACTGTAAGAGTTTTTTTATTGCTAATACGGTCCTCCTTAAGTGACTGACTTTATAGTTTATTAGCAGTTTTCTCATTCACAATTAATAATTCTTAGATTATATTATTATTTTTTTTAAATAGCCTAGGCCTTAGATGTTTCTCTACTTAGTTACTTTAAACTCTTGGCTCTTTAGGGTGTACTTGCCCAAACTCTATCTTTGCACGATTATTTCACTGATACTGCAGTATGTTCCATGAAAACTGGAGAATTTATCTATTGCTACTACATACTGTAAGGACTGTACGATGTTTGAATTATTTAGCTTTTCTCCATTATTTACCATTTACCTAACATATTCATATCTAATTGTCTCCAAGCATATACTTTAGTTAACGAAATACTAGTCCTGAAATTGTTCAACTATCAATAAGCATAGTCTCATTAAAAAACTGTAAATTTGAGATTTCCTAATTATTTATTGCGAAAATCTTCTACTTATCTGGAATTTCACTAGTTGCCAGAGTCAGTCCAACATTAGACTCTGCTGATATCTATTTTTCCTCCCAACCTTGAGACTACTATGATTGTCAGTCTCCCCCTAAGCTATCCCTAATTTAGGAACTTCCTTATTGAAATATCAGGAGTTCTGCTATATGGTCCAAACCAGACTTAGCCACAAGAAGATCTGTTTGACTTATCAACACATATTTTCTTTCTTCATCTCTTTTCTATTCCGTGATCTCATATACCCCTATCCTCTTGATATTCTTGAATTAAATCCTCACAAAATCAATTAGGGATAGATAATTGTCCTTCTAACTAATTAGCAAGTAAAAATGATATTTAGTGATAACTGTTAATTTATTTAAGAAAATAATTAAATTCCAAAAATAATTTTTATAGCTCAAAAAGTAAAAACTCTGTTTGATCTGCAGTAATTTAAATATTTACATGGTTTGGGGATATCACAATATTTGTCTTCCCAATTGAAATTATTGGGGTTTTTTTTTCATTTCTAAGGCTTCTATGATGACGACAGTATGAGGAGAGTATTATACAAATCAATACAAGATAAGATTAGAGCCTAGAAAAAACAAATAAGGTGCTTGAAGTTTTTTTTCTTTCATTATTTGACTGTTACTTATTTTAGTTTATTATTCACTACTTTGTTAGTTATTTTATTTTATTATTCACTACTTTGTGATCATTTTCTATTCTCTAAGATCTCATTATTTATAGGTCTAGTCAACATTCTCTCATATTATCTATCACCTTTCTAGTACCTGAAGATGGATGGAGTGTCCACCCAAAACGTCGAATAGGAAAACTCCTACATAATTCATATATGAAAGATTCAAACAGTATGAATAACTATGGAAATCTCCACTCCCTCTCTATATATAATTAACAAGGAAACATAAAAAGAGAACTAAGATATACTTACTAATAATTTAAGGAATTTAAAATAATATGGAGGTTCTCCAAAGCATATCAAAAATGAATAATAAAGGATAAGAAAAAAAAGAAATCCTACAGTCAATAATAATAAATTCTAACATAAAAGAAAAAAACCAATAAATGTTAATAAACTACATTAACTAAATAGATAAATATAAATATGTTTTAACTCAATATAATGATCATAAAAGGTGATAAACATTCATTGGGAAGATTAAACAAAAGGAATAATAAAAAATACTAAAATATGAAAATAAATAATAATAAAATATATAAATAAAAACTCTATAATTAAAAGAATATGATGATTATGATGATGATGATTATTGTCCACTAAGACAAATGTGGTTATCGAACCATAATGAGGGATTAATTGTGACTCTTTAATATTTTATTTCTATGATAAAAAAGAGGGAAAAGAAATGCTCCAAAGTTGTAGTTCTATTGACTTAACAAGCGAGTGAGGTTGGATGTGTGGCAAATGTTTTAGAAATGAGAATGGATGTATGTAAGAGCAATGAAATCTAAGAGACAAATTTTTTCATCTTAAACTCTCTTAGTATCACATAGGTGGTAGGTTCTTTCATCCTAGGGTGTTTTTTGGACAATCCAATAATTGGTTTTACTATGAAGCTCGTGAGAATTAGTTCTAATCTTTGAAATTTTAATTATATTTTTAATATTGGTTAAGTCACATAGATAATTCATGTTAGCAAGGGTTTAGTTGGTCTCCTCCTTGTAATATGTTAGCCTCACTTTCCCCTCTACCTCCTTATCATCTCACAATTTGTCCTTAAATTTGGAGGTAATAGTATTTTTTATATTATTCTAATTCCCCAAGATGATCTCCTCCTTTATCCCCAAATGGTTGAGCCAAGACTTGGTATCATTAGGCCAACCATGTTTGAGACAGATGTGGATGATTTGGCTAGAGTTAGAAGAAATTTTTTGAAACCTCTTCGATTCCATGTTGGACAACATCCTTTAGTACATCAAATACCTAAACATTGTGATGTTTTCAGTTAGGGAAAGGATAGCTTCGATTAGGAGGATAGGATAGGGAATATTTCCTTTAATCTTATCTTGTAGTTTATAAATTTTATTTGAATCATCTTGATTTTCTACCATGACTCTTTAGATATAATGCAACCTCAAAGCTCACATCCATATAAAATAACAGGGGTGACAAGAGTCTTAAAGAGAACCCCTTTTTTACTCCAAATACACAGATCAACCGACTTAAAATTATTTTCAAGCTCATAATAAGATTTCAAACCTCCAATAATAATTTTTTGAATGTTATGACTCCATTTGAGCTGATGATGAATATCAATACCTAAATACTTGTAGGAAGAAACCTGCTCCTAGTAATTGTTATCATAGATTATATTATCAACGTTGATATTTTTGGAATTAATTATAATTACTTTAGTCTTTTCGGTATTATCCATCACACCCATCCTAGAACAATAATCGTGGAGGATCTTAAGCTATATGACGATATTATCATAACTTATTTCTAGAAAAATGACCTAGCCAACACAGAGAAGAGTAATAACCATACCAATAAGCTTGGGGCCACTGCAACCTGCAATTTCCAAACACTCTTCTTGTTTATCAATGTAAATACCAAAGAGGGTAGCTGAAAGGGGACACCCATACTTAACCCCAATATTGCATTTAATTTGTATAGAACACCCTCCATTGGTTTTATTCTTGGCAACAACATTCTTCTAGAGTGAAATTACATCAATTCTTAACTAAGGAGGAACCATTATCTCTTCACGGCGTTTCCATAACTTATCACAAGGAATGATATCAAAAGGTTTTCTAAAGTCAATAAAACAAAAAATAGATTAGTTTTATTATTTCAACACTACTCAGGAATGACCCTAACCATAACAAGATGATCAATAGAAAAGTGTTGTCTTCTAAAACCAACTTTCTCTTTAACTCTTTTATGACAGATTTCACGCTAGACACTAATCTTCTTCTCCGATATGAGACCATATATTTTGGCTAAAATATGGCAAATCATAATGGTCATATAGTTAGAGGGAAGATTCTTATCCCCACTTTTAAAGATAGACAAAATAGGGCTTTGCTTCTAAAGCTTACAAAAGTTATGCTTTATGGCCAAATTGAGAAGAATGTGGATACGAGGGAGGAGGATAGAGCTTCCCATTTTCAAGATTTGATCTTGTTACAAATCAATGTCCCTAGATTTCCCATTATGGATTTTCTCAATCCCGAACTCGACCTCTTCCGAAGAGAACATATCCTCCTTTATATGGGCTTTTAAATCAAAATCCATGGTGATTGGAGAGTCATAAAGCTTCGTAAGATACATATATGAGTTCTATAAGGGGATCAAATGATTGAATTTAGTTTTTTGAGAAATTACATTCCGTGAAAACTTTTTGGGCTCAACTTTAGAAACCTAAAGAAGATTATCTTGTATCTTATTAATATAGGACCTTTTCTTCCTTTTGATAAGAGATTTGTTATATTCTTATGTTTCTAACCTTGACATTTTTGTAGGAGCGTATTTAATTGCTTTCCTGGAAATTTTATAGTCCTTATCATACCAAGGGTTGGAAGTTCTATTATTACTTTTAAATGATACCTTGGTAGAGAATTTGTTAATGGTGGTGGACAGGGTCATAGTAAAATTGTAGTAGATTTGATCAATGTTATTATTATACTTAGGGAGCCTAAATCCCTCTCCAAATATGTTAAGAAGACATCTATGTTACTTCTATAAAAAGCGGTGTTCACTTGACTCTCATAGATATTTTGGATGTTGGTTGTTATGCATGACAATATTGATAGTTAGGGACAGAGGTGTGTGGTCGAAATCAGGTTCGTGATCATTTAGCATTTCAAAGTTTTAATACGGTTGAAAACATAGGTGTCAGATATTGCATAATCTACAACACTATTGCCCAACCCATCAATAAAAGTTTTATGGATAGAGGTAGGCCACTTGTTAGTTCCATTACAAATTATCAGGTCTTTGGAACTACAAATCTTGTTAAGCTTGGTACAAAATAGTAATGTCATCCAAATTTCTTTTGAATCTATTATCTAAGTCACCATCTTCGTTTAGCCATAGGGGGTTGAGGCTACAATTATTTCTTGGGATAGTAGCCTAGTTATTAGTGGTTCTAGTACTGAAATCCCCAAGTAAAATGATATTACCTTCATTTCCTATGCTATGGATGTCTTATTATAAGGTACTAAAGGGGAAATTCTTATCCAATTTTTTTGTTATAGGAGGTAGACTTGACAGGAGTGAAATAATGGATTGTTAGGAGAATCCTATTGGTGTTAGAATAAAAAATTTCAAACCAAATGTATTGATTAATGGGATAGATTTTATGATGTCGAATCTGATAATAAACCTTACTATTTATATAACAAATTATACCACCAACACCTCTGTGGGAAGGTTTATTTTTCTAAGTTGACCAAAGAATGAACACTTGAATGTGTGGGACCCTAGATTCCTCATGTTCGCAAGTTTCAACTAAGAAAACAAGATCAATTTCACTCAATTTCCAACTTAGCATAGGACCTTTACAACATGGAAAATCACAAAAGTTTCAAAAGAGAATCTAGAGCAACATTAATTCCTATTTGTCACTCTTATTTTTGGATCTATCTCTAATAATAGATTTCCTATTTCTAATGATTTCCCACTCCCTTTCTTTCTTGTCTCCTTGAACTTTTGGAGCTCTTTTCTTAGTTCAGGTTGGTTTTCTCATATAAGGTCTTCATTTATGAAGACTCATGAACGTTTTAAGCTTGGATATTTCCTAAGAATATTTAATTTATGTTCATTACAACTTACCTTAACTGGCATTAGTCTTTTCTTATGTTCAGTTATATTTCCCACCCTTGTCTCATCTATGAGATTGGCCATCTGAATTTGTGATTGGTTTTAAATTGTTCTTATACTATGTCTAATGTGTCCTCATTGTCTTTCTCTTATATACCAGCAATTATAAGATTCAAGGCTCTTTTTTGGATCCCATGTTGTACTTCAACTAGATTGTTAATTTATTCTTTTAAGGGTTTGATATTTAATTTAGTGTGCGTTATCCAAAGTTGACTTATTATTTATTTTTTCTTTTATATTTCTAAGCTCAACTCTCAAGATATCATTCTCTTCAACCATTGCTTTTTTTTCTATATTCGATTTTTTGCATCGTACTCTTCATTTCTCGAATTTCAGTCTCAAGTGTTATTATTTTATTTTCTAATGATTTGTGGTTTTTTTTCAAAATTTTTAGATAATTCTAGCTTAAATTGTCTTTCTCTTTCCTCTCTTCATTTTTCTAAAGATGAAATATTCTCATGGAGGCTCTTTTCTCTATGTTTTTATAAAAATTCAATGTACTCATAGAGACTTTATAGGGTAATTTTTCTTGGCCTCCCTTTGCTAAAGGAACAGTTAAATATATGGGGATAAGAACTTAGTTATAGTAAATAAAGCTTAGTAAGAGAAAGGTAAGAGGAATGTATGCACCTGGTAAGAGATTGTATGCTATAGAGTTATATTACTAGTCGCAGACTTTGCACAGAGATGTACCCACCATGAAGATCACTGTATTTCATGTATTTATCATCATTGGAGAGAGTTAACATGCAAATATCACTGTAGATGTTTGAAATAATACTTCACCATCGAAGAGAAATATCACATAGAGGTCACCACAGAAATTAAGGTTGAAATGCTACGCCTTTGCAGAGGGATATGTCTTCCACTGAAGAGAGATATAGCATGTATCATTGCAGAGATATTAAAAACCACAGGGACTATTAACTGTAGAGAAAAATCCCCACAGAGCCATAGTAAAATGATTCGTGGAAGTCGTATGTTACTATATCAGCTTACAGACATTTCTTGATATAGAATTTATACGAGCCACAGAATTAGATGATCATAAAGAAGTATTATTCGCACATAGGATATGTTGAAAGTCACTATAGAGACACTTGATATAGAATTGGACCAGATTTACCTGTGGCTAAGGACAAGAAATAATAAATCAATATCTAAATATATTATAAATATAAATATTATTTTAATAAATAATGGTAAAAAAATAATACTGTAATAAAATAATAAAAATTATATATATATATATATATATATATATACTATATATTATATATATATATATATATATATATATATATATATATATATATATATATAATATATATATATATATAGTATATATAGAGTATAAATAAAAAAAAATATATAATAATATATTATTATAGGAGAAGAGCAAAGTAAAATTAATAAAGTAGGAAAAAGGGAGTAAAAATATGAAGGAATAAAGGATTTAAAAGTATACGATAGAAAAATTCATATAAATTTATATTGAAAAAATGATAAATAAATTCCATAACTACAATAAACAAGGAAACTTTAAAGAGAAAATATATATATTTTACTAATAATAATAATAGATTTAAAATAAAAGGAATATAAAATAGAATTAAGCTAAAATGAAACAAAAGAGGAAAAACACCAACTATGAAAGGAAAAACCCTAAGAAGAAAGGGCAGGGATCCAATAACTACCAATTTTCTAGCCATCCTCTCTATTCAGAGTATTAGTCCTTCTCTCAATCTCTATGGCCTCCCTAAACTTTCAATGATGGAAATCATCAATCATAGCAATAACTTGAGCCTCTTTAATACAAATATGGTGTTTCTTCTTGTCCACATGTTCAGAAAACATTGATGAATGATTCCTACCATGTTTGACTTTAACTACATGCTTAAGAATCATTCGATTTATGTAGTGGCCAATTTCTCTAATGTAGGGGTATCCCACAAGAACATGGGATAGCATAAAATCCTTTCATATTTCTAGGGTCCACCTAGTCTTTAATTGATCTAAGGGAGATCCAAAAGGTATTTAGGGGCATGAAGGTGGAAGGAACCTTGTGCTTCCTTTAGATATGAGCAAACTTGTTAGTGTTCCCCTAGATAAAGGGAAGATGCACCCTAGAAATCAGACCATTGGGTCCTTTCCTTATCCTTGGACCTATGGATGTTTTAAGGAAAAGATATTTGGTGGCCTTCTAAAAAATATCTCCATTTTTTTGTATCAATGTGAGCCTTCTCAAAATTATGCATAATGGGTACTTGTTGAATGTAGAATTTCATTATGCATCCAACAAGTGTCTACAATTGAAATTTGACTAAACATATGACATAAGCCAAAAATATAATTAAAAAAAAATATAATTTTGCATCCAACAATTGTCTACCTTAAATGAATTTTATTGGTTTACATATTATGTGATGCAGGAGCATCCTCCTCAAGAAAACATTGTATATTTGGTTGACTTTGGGGATCTAACGTTTGATAATGTTTTTAATTTCTTAATAGGAAATTTTGTATATTTTTAATAATTGAGTAAAAAATATGTGTGTGAGGGTTTAAATGTAAATATTCTCAATTATGTGAGAATATGAGAGATGTTAGACTTGTGAAGATCTCATTAAAATATTAGAGATTAGGAGATCCTAGAATGGGAAATTAATTGAGTTAAAAGTAGATTTGGTATAATCTGCTCATAAAGGCAGAATTTAGATATAGAACTATTGTTGAGATCCTCAAAGGATCATTAAGAGATCTTAGTAACTAGTTGAGAGATCTATGGAGAAGAGTTAGGAACTAGATTGATCCATAACTATGTAATTATTCATGTAATTGTAAACCTACGAGCATGTAGAGAAGAGGCAGAGAGGTGAGAGAGAGAAGAGGGAGGCTAAGTAGAGCTAGAAAGACTGATAAGAGGCCAAGTTTTGTAAATCAGGCCTGGCATATTGTATCTATGAATTTGATTTATAGATAGCATCTATTTGCATCTATGGAAATTATCTCTGTTTTTGAAATCGCAATTTGTTTCTCTATGGTATATATGTAGGTTTATGGGTTGTATATGATTATGTTGATATTGGTTACACATACGTTGGCTCATAATTAATCCATAGAGTGTGAAGCTCCTCTTGGTAACATACTTCATATATTATTTACAGAGTTTTGTGTTATCTGATCGTTGAACGATTTGAAGGTAAATTCATGACACAAATCAAGTGCAAACAGTGATTAGTTTGGGGCGTGGAATTTCCTCTGTTGATGTGAGCACAGTTGTGGTAAGGCCTAGGTTAGAAGCATAATGAAAATGGAGAGGGTTTCTTGTGCTTAGCATTGCAAGAAATAAACGATCGCTAGCCCACTTGTAGCACTGCACATTTATGGTGGACAACGTGGCGACCTATTTTCTCTCCCATATATGAATGGTACCATTCAATTTGCTAGACAGTGGATAAAATGGTTTTATGAGTTATGTATATATGCCATAGTTGTGTTATGAGGCTGCAATATACATTATATACATGATTCTAACAATACAATGTAGGAAAACGAAAGGTCATAGCACTAAACGCATGGGTCGCGCCATGGGTCGCATCTACCAGAAAGGTCATGCAATTAAATAGATGGGTCATGCTTACAGCAGAAGGGTTGCCCCAGGTGATAGAAGGGTCACCCCATCCTGCAGAAGCATAGTGCTAGTTTAGGATTGTCTTTGATCGAATTGTAGGAGTTCAATTTGTCACCTTCAACGTTCCCCACATCAAGATACACTGAAGGTAAAGGATCTCATGGTTTTCGAGCGATAGAGGGTCGACATAGCCATGTGTTTTCCTAATCACGCTCAAGTATTTCATATAGTGCAAAACTCTGAAAAGCAACAATGCCATGTCTATGTTACTGAAATGAGGGAATTTTAATGAAACAATGAGTGATAGGAAGAGTTGAAGTCTCCTTATTGAGACTTGTAGTGTAGTATTAATGTTTTAACGCTTCTAATTTTGGAGTATAGACTTGGTAGGTAATCATTTTGGTAACAGAGCTTGTAAAAGTTCTTTGGGGAAAACTAGAACAGAGTAATGTGTTGAAATACGGCAATAAGAGTACTCCAATTTAATTTTTCCTTGAATTAAATTGTGAACTAAAATCAAATTTAGTCTTAACAGCTACTTGGAAATAATTATTCAATTAATTTTAAATTAATTATTTGGAGAAATTCAAGTTAGAAGTCTTTCTGAAGTCATGCAAGAGTTATCCCTTAAATTAAGGAGGTGAGATTGAGATATATTTGAGTTGTAATTAGCTAACTCAGTTTACTGAGTTAAGTCCAGTTAAATTAATTCCAAAATTTTTGAGGAACTAATAGTGAGTTAATAGTTAGTTGATGCATTAATGAACTCAACTAGTGCTACTCCAGTTAACTAAAGATTCCCTCATCAGAAACTCATACATGTCTATTCTGAGAAAGACCCAGTTGAGACTAATGTTCAAGGATAGTGTACTATCAGTTGCATGTGTTTTCTCATGAAGAAAACTCATGCATGCTATCAAGGACTCATCCTCGAGCATTGTGCAGTTTTAAAGGCTTGTTTTTTCACTTCGTAATAGGCTAATCATCAACATGAAACAATGCAAGGAAATAGGAGCTTGGAGGGCAGAGAGGAAGGCTGGAGAGAAGCCAATATTTCCTGTGAGCATTTGTGTGGATTGTATAGAGAGTTGGCTAGTTGTGAGAGATAAGGCTTTGTATAATTCCTATGTATTTCCCCTATGTATGATATACAATAGTGTGGGGTTTTTATCTGAGACTTCCCCAAATTATTTTCATGTGTATTGTGCCATTGATTCTTCTTCTTTTGGTTATATTGTTCAGCTCGATCTTTAAACCTTCCACAAATTAATAGTAGAGGTAGGTTATAGCATTCTGTTTTGATTTATATTTCATTATCAGGTTAACCTACCACTAGATTTTCTACATTATGCTCTTAAAGTTGTATATGCAGATACAATTAAGATTGAAGAAAGAGGAGATCAGTAAATATAGACATAACAAATCATGGAAACAAAGTTAGTGTGATTTGTGTGCATTTGTTAAAGATATTACACATGAAGAAAGGATCAGATTTTAAATATGACAGGAAGTAGGCACATAGAGATAATGTGTGGCAGAATATTGGGAAGTAACTAACACTCTTAAGGAGAATTTATAGAGGAAAATGAAGAAGGAATAGTCCATTCATAGTGCAGATGAATGGTGCAACAAGATCGTGCAGAGATCTTGAAGGTGACATGGTGTGTTTCTATTTTTTAACTTTGTTTTTGAGGATTGTGTTTGTAGATAAAAAAGATATTAGCATCAAAGACAACTAAGAAGAGATGTAACAAAGAACTAGTTGTGTTCTCAGGTGGAAGAGCATGTGAGCTCTTAATGAGTGGCAAAACCTTGAATAATTCCAATAGAGGTTGGATAAGGATGACAAGTGAATGTTCTCAAAGGTAGTGGAAGTTATAGAGCCTAAAAGAGCAAAAGAGTTTCCAAGAAGATGGTAAAGAGGTAGATAGCCATGGATCAAGCTCAAGGAGATATCTTGGTAAGGTAAGGTATCAATAGGCTAAGCTTAAGGAGAAAAGCTTGCTGAGATATCAAAGGTATGCATGGAGACTTGCTGAAAACAAAGGCTTAGGTGCAGTCGACAAGTGAATATCTAGAGTTCACAAAGCAGGAGAAGGTGATTGTTAAAGGTCATTCCAGAGGTTTAGAGGAAAGTCACAACAAAAGGAAACATGACAAGGAAAATGGCATGAGAAAGAACCAAGAAGAGATTAGTAGAGAGAAAGATAAGATAAAATTTCGTCTTGAGTTATTGATGTAGATGTTAAAGAGAAATAGGGAAGACCAGAAGTATGGTTGGGTTATGAAAAGAAAAGTCAAATGGCATAGATTGCAAGTGAAGTGGGAGCATATATTGAATGCTTAGCTGAAGGAAGATTTACTCAAAGTAAATGAGTATGAGGATGAAGTTTTGGTATGTGAAACAGAACATTTCCCATTTCTTTTTGAAATTAGTGAAAATATAGAGGAGAAATTTACAGAGGATCTTCTCGATCATATGAAGGATTCAAAGTGGCAAAAAGACCTGGTAGCTGTAGCATAGAGTGAGACTGCAAGCTCTTATGTTTCTAAAACTGACAATTTGTATATGATTGTAGGTATTGCAGGAGATAGGAAGACTTTTGAATATGTCTTCAGGATGGATGATGATCTTGAAGTAAAATATGATGAAGAAAACCTCTTAGGTGAGGAAGGCTTTAAATGGTTGCAGTAGAAGGAGTTCATTGATGAGTTACTTAATGGGAGAAGACAATCACCTGAAGCTTTCATGGAGATGGAAGATCAAAATCTTATTCTGATGAGGAATGAAGGAACAATGTCTCAAAGAGGTAAGACAATGAATTTGACTAATGTTATTGATGAAGAAAAGTTGCGAGAGAATGCTAAGGTAGAAGACAAGGCAAGGATAGCTCTGGAAGAGGGCTTACAAAAAGACAGTAATGAAAAATGTGTTGAAGAAGGAGGTGATGCAGATTCGTCTGGAGACAAAAAGAAGACATTCATAGGATGAATTAAGATTAAGGACAACTATTGAAAGATGATAAGAAAGAAGAAGAACCTATTGAAGACTATAAACAACATCATGATGAAGTACTTGTGAGGTGCCAAAGAGAAATTGAGTTGCTGGAGTATTTGCTAAAGGAACATGATTATGAGAGTGTAATTGCGCTCAAAAGTGAGGGAGTTTCTAAAGATTTGATTGAGATAGAGATATGTGTTAGTTGTCAAGTTTCTGATGTACTCGCTAATAGAGAAGAAGAGGTGGATGAGTATGCAGTCAGAAAGATGACAAACAATTTACTTCTTGAAAGTAAACTTGAAGATAAGAAGCAACAAATTGAAATTGCAAAGGAAGATGTTTTCGAAGAAATTAAGGACGTATGGATAGAAGAAAAAGATGAAAAGAGTGGCCAACAAATTAAAAATGAATGTGAAAAATTGCAGTAGAGAAAGGATTTCAGACAAGTTTCTTAGGCAAAAGGATTCCATGGGAAAGAATAAATTGATTTTGTTTGAAGAACTCTGGAAATTGGTGACGAGACTATCTAGATGGAGGAAATTGAAAGTAGAAGGGATAATCAATCAGAATTTGAAAGTAATTGAAGAAAGGAAAATGAACCAGAAGATAGCAGACATGCAGCATCAGCAAAGGTGCAGACCATTTGGACAATTACAAATTAAGGTTTGGGATCGTGGAGGTAGAAAGTCATTAAGACATGTAACTATCATATTACTACATAAAATTGAAATACCTCATAGATAAGAGTCGATGAATAATTTATCTATTGTGGGAGTCTGATGTAGGAGCAACATGCTCAAGAAAACAATGTATATTTGGTTGAATTAAGGGATCTAATGTTTGATAATGATTTTGATTTTTTAATAGAACATTTTGTACATTTTCAATAATTGAGTAAGAAATATGTGTGTCAGGGTTTAAATGTAAATATTCTCAATTATGTGAGAATATGAGAGATGTTACACTTGTGAATATCTCATAAAAATCTTGGAGATTAGGAGATCCTAGAATAGGAAATTAGTTGAGGTAAAATTAGTTTGGTATAATATTCTCATAAACGCAGAATTTAGACATATAAATTTTTTTGAGATCCTCAAGGGATCATTAAGAGATTTTAGGAACTAGTTGAGAGATCTATGGAGAAGAACTATGAACCAGAATGATCCATAACTATGTAATTATTCCTATAGTTTTAAACCTACACACATGTAGAGAAGAGCAAAGAGGTGTGTGAGAGGGAAGAGTGAGGCTAGGTAGAGTTAGAAAGACCGATAAGTGGCCAACTTATGTAAATCGGGCCTAACATACTATATATATGAATTTGATTTATAGATAGCATGTATTTGCATCTCTGGAAATTATCTTTGTTTGTGAAATCAAAATTTATTTCTGTGTGATATATCTGTAGGTTTATGGGTTGTATATGATTATGTTGATATTGGTTACACATCCCTTGGCTCATGAATTAATCCAGACTATGCGTTGCTCCTGTCAGTCACATACTTCATATATTATTTAGAGAGCTTTGTGAGATCTATCGTTGAATGATTTGAAGGTAAATTCATGAAACAAACTTGTTACAGTCAGTGATCGAGTGCAAGTAGTGATTAGTTTGGTGGAAGGAAATTCCTTTGTTGTTGTGAGCACAGTTGTGGTAAGGCCTAGGTTGAAAGCATAATGAAAAGTGATAAGGTTTCTTGCGCTCATCATTGTAAGAAATAAACGATCGCTAGCCCACTTGTAGCTTTGCACATTTATGGTGGATAGCGTGGTGACTTGTTTTCTCTCCCACATATAAATGGCACCATTCAATTGGTTAGATAGCAAACAAAATGGTTTTATGAGTTATGTATATATGCCATAGTTGTGTTATGAGACCACAATATATATTATATACATGATTATAATGATACAACGCAGGAAAACAGAAAGGTCGCATCGTTAAACAGATGGGTCATGACATGGGTTGCATCTGGCAGGAAGGTCGCACCATTAAACAGATCGGTCGTGCCATGGGTTGCATCTGACAGAAAAGTCATGCCATGGGTTACTAGGAGAAAAAGGGTCATGCATCACATAGAAAGGTCATGCCATGGGTTGCACCTGCACCAGAAGGGTCGTGTTAGGTGAAAAAAGGTTTGCACTAGCCTGCAGAAGCATAGCAGCAGTTTAGAATTGTCTTTGATTGACTTGTAGGATTTCATGTTCTCACCTTCAATGTTCCTCCACATCAAGATTCATTGAAGGTAAACAAGCACATCGGTTTCGAACGATAGAGGGTCAACATAGCCATGTGTTTTCTTAATCATGCTCATGTATTCCATATAGTGAAAAACTCTAAAAACCAATCCTTTTGTGTTTATGTTACTAAAATGAGGGCAGTTTGATGAAACAATGAGCGATAAGAAGGGTTGAAGTCTCTTTCTTTAGACTTGTAGTGTAGTCTTAATATTTTAAGGCTTTCTATTTTGAGGTACAGACATTGTAGGTCATCGTTATGACAATGAAATTAAATGAAAATTTCATGAGAATGTTTAGTTTGAAATTTTCTCTAATGGTTTAAACTTGCTACAAAGGAAATGCATGGTAAAGAAATTGTCACTAATAAAAACCCAGGCAACTTATGTGAAGGATGCATCTTAGGAAAACAACATAGAATCATTTCTAGCAAGAAAGTCAATTATGGTAAAGGCACCCTTGGGAATCATCCATTCATATTTGTGTGGACCAATGCAGACCCTGTCAATTGGTGGAAGTTACTATTTCTTGACACTCATAGGAGACTGCACAAGAAAGACATCGGTCTAATTTCTAAGGAAGAAAGCTGAAGTATTTGAGCACTTTTCCCAATTCAAGGCTCTTGTTTAAAAAGAATTCCACTACATCAAAGTTTCGAGAACTAATATAGGTGGTGAATACATCTCAAATGAATTTCAACATTTTTTTACAGAGCATGGAATTCATAAACAAATCACAACAATGTACACCCCTCAACAAAATTGTGTGGCAGAAAGGAAAAATAAAAGAATTATGGAAACGGAAAAGAGTATGTTAAAGGAAAATCATTTTCTAAACAAGTATTGGGCTAAAGCTTTAGCTTGCACAACATACGTCATAAACAAATGTACAACCAAAAGTGTGCAGATTTTGATTCCAAAAGAAGCATGGAGTGGAAGAAAACATAATGTGACTCACATGAGAGTATTTGGATGTGTGGCATATCCAATCCAAAGCATATAAGCTCTACAATTCAATAACCAAAAATATCATAATCAACATAGATGTACAATTCATAGAAGAGGAAGCATGGGATAGAACTTTGTATCTAAGATAATTAAGGTGGAAACTAATTTACCACAAGAAGACAAAGTCAAATTAGTAGCAATATGTACTTCTTTAATGGTGACTCCTCCTATACATATTGAACCTCAAAAAAGCAATCATCAAGCGACCCCATCAACAAGAAATAGGACAGTGTCGAGCATTCAAGCATATACCCCTCCAAGTGTGCAACCAAGAACAACAACTCAAGTGATAGATCAAATCCATCCTTGGCAAGTATGAGAAGACAAAAATTCAAAGATTTTTGTGATATTTAAGAGAAAAATAAAGAATAAAGTACAATAGGTCTAAATTCTTTGTTTGTTTTGTTTTCTCATGTAGATGATCCAATTAATTTTGAAGATGAAATTAAGGAACAAATATGGATAGTAACAATGGATCAAGAAATAGAGACAATAGAAAAGAATGAAAAGGGGGATTTATTGAAATTCCACAAGGAAAACAAGACATACGTGTGAAGCGGGTCGATAAGACCAAAGGTAATGCTGGAGGAAGGATTGAAAGGCATACATCAAGGTTAGTAGCTAAGGGATAGAAACAATAATGCAGAATAGATTATGTTGAAAAATACATGCCAGTGGCAAGAATGGAGACAATGACGACAAT
>APFE031289197.1:0-41955 GCA_000404065.3 Pinus taeda
GGGCCCCGTTTGGGTAAATTGGTACATCAACTTCCCGGGGTCGTAACTTTGGCATACGATCTTCGTTTGACGCGCATGATAGCCCGTTGGAAAGATCTCTCCAAGGACTACGACGTGAAAGACGATTTTTTTACCCAAAATATTGCGGAGCAAGATTTCCCAAAAAACGTAGTTTAGGGCCTCAAAACGGCTCCGGAAGTTCAGGACCCGAAAAACTGCTAAAAATAGTAAATTGCGCTATAATTAAGGAAACTGAAAATGTTGAGGTGGGGGTCCAGGTGGACTTGGCAGGTGGCCACCAATATCCACCTGGATCAAAAAGGCCACCCTAGGTGACCAAACCTTGAGTTGGGGTTGATTTTCCATAAGTTTAACCTGCAATTGCATGTATGACAATGCTTCCATGTGGTTGAAGGCCTCCAACCACATGCAAAGCACTAGCTAAGTGTGTTGTTCACCCAACTTGCCCAGTTCAAAGGGCGAAGTCCCAAGATCTAAGCCACATTTCCAGGGCAGCCTCCAAACCACTTCCCAGAACTTCCTAATGCTTTCCATAATCATGGTTTAGTTGATGACAAATCTAAACATTCAAACTTGACCTAGACTACCTAGAGCACACTAGACATTTCATCAAACACATGGAAAACATAAAGGCTATAGGTCATGAATGCATATCGATCATAATAATCTAAGATTCATCTGAGAATCACCAAGAAGGCTCTACCCTCTCTCCACATAGCTGCAATAACACTTGTTAAGCCATGCATTCATCAACCATTCAATAACTTATCAAAACATGTAAGAGCCATAGATATAACACATCATATAACCAACATATAACCAGAAAATAACTAGCATAGAAACCATGACAACTTAGCCATAATATCACCAACGTAATCGCTACAAATGCTCATAGATAGCAAAAGGGATATGTATCATATTAACATAGGAAAATACCAACCAAGAAAGGGACTTCCACGTACCACCTGACCATAGATTGGACTGAATGATCTAAATCTCTTCAGCTACCGGAATTAACCAAGAATTTTTACTTCTATTATGTTAGCATAATTTCATATGAAAGAGTATGAAAATCCACATGTGCATGATTTAAAGAATATGAAACATAACAAAAACCATCATATCAAAGAACACACACACATTGATAATGGAATTCAACTAGTTTGGGTTACGTCTCTAGGTGATCTGAATTTAAACAAGAATGCGAAAAATTACAGATATAACCATAAATATAGAGATACTATAGAAATAACACTTCATTTCATTAATATTAGATACTAAAATATGCATACAAATAGAATGGAAATAGGACTAGCTTAGGTAATGGTAGCTTATCTCTGAGAAGAGATGAGAAAACTACATCCTCTGAACTATGTTACAATGAGGCTTGAGGGCCTATTTATTGTTGAGAAATAATGGAAAAACCAAACATTCAAAAACCTAACCCTAGGAGATGAAACACCAAACTATGGACCCCATTGGGGTAAATTGGTACATCAACTTCCTAGGGTTGTAGCTTTGGCATACAATATTCATTTAATGCACACTATACCTTGTTAGAAATATATATCTAACGAGGTATCATGTGTGTCAAACGGAGATCGTAAGCCAACGTTATGACCCAGGGAAGTTGATGTACCAATTTGCCCCAGTGGGGCCCATAGTTTGGTGTTTCATCTCCTAGGGTTAAGTTTTTGGATGTTTGGAGTTTTCCATTGTTTCTCAATAATAAATAGGCCCTCAAGCCTCATTGTAGCATAGTTCAGAGGATGTAGCCACCACATCTCTTATCAGAGATAAGTTACCATCACCCGAGCTAGTATTATTTCCATTCTGTTTGTAAGCATATTTCAGTATCTGATATTAATGAAATGAAGTGTTATTTCTGCTACATCTCTATATTTATGGTTATATCTGTAATTTTTTGTGTTCCTGTTTAAATTTGGATCAATGGTATCAGAGGGGTCTACTCTTTCTCTGTTTTTCTTTGCATGCCCCCAATGAGGTCAGAATAAGAGGAGCTAGGGCTTGAACTGGTCAAACCTTTGCAATTCTAGCCTCATCATTCCTGACGACCTCCCATGGTGGAAGAAAAGAAAGATGAGGGGGCAAGAGATCCTTTCAAAACATTGCTCGAAGAATCTCTCAAGCAACAAAGGAACGCGATCATGGACAACTTCGCCCAGATCCTTTAGCGACTACCCAAGGGCGATGCATCTACTTCTAGTGGCTACTCTGGAAGTGCCACACCCTTTAAGGTACAAGTTAACTTTGAAATTCCCATATTTGAGGGTCAGATAGATGTTGACACTGTAGATAAATGGTTAAATATGCTAGAAGGATTTTTTATGTTCATGCTTTTTCCAATCGGGAAAAGATTGCTTTTTCTCTACTCAATGTCGACCCCCACATCAAGAAATAGTGGGAAACTTACTATGAGAAGAAGGATGAAAGTACACCCTCACTATTTTCGGCGAAACCCACTTGGGATTCATTCTGGGATGCCATCAAGGAGCAGTACTACCTTGTCAGGAGCTATGAGGATAAATACATAAAGTGGACCATGCTGTGATAGGAAAGGGACAAAGATGTGTCAAAGTTTACAAATGTTTTTCATACCCTTCACATGAAGTTGGGTATCAGAGATTCTGATAAACATTTGGTACTCAAGTACTGTGGCTACCTACACAGGTACATCCAGGATGAGATGGAGTTCCTGGACATCTCCTCACTCAGTAGGACGTACTGATACGCTATTAAGATCAAGCAGAAGTTTAAACTAAAAAAGCGAGACTTTAGATCTGTGAATTCGAACCAAGGGAGAGGTGCCCCCAAACCACAAAGCTAAGGGCAGAGCCAAGGAAGGGTGACCCAAGATAACCTATCAAAGTCACAAGTAAAGAACAACACCACAAAAATTATGAACGACACGGGAAAGTGGTGTGAGTTTCATAAGAGCTCCACTCACGGGCCAAGTAGTCATTTGGTGTTTGAGATGAAGGCTTCTGAGTCCAATGTATGTTTCAACTTTGAGCCATAACCTAACAACGGGAATGAAAAAGGGAATAAGATCATTGAAACAGAGCCCAATGCCATTGTGGTAACCACTAAGATCCAGAAGATCAGGCCCGAAGATCTAAAAGAGGGGGAACACCTATTCCACTCATAGATGTGGGTGAAGGGTTCTTTGTTGCAGTTCATTGTCAACAACAAGAGCCAAAAGAACCTCATTTTAGCAAAGTTCATGAATCATTTGAGCCTACCAACTATAACACATCCAAAACTGTACACCATCAGGTGGCTTTACTGAGAACGTGATCTTCACATCAGCCAGCAGTTTCGCCTTCCCTACAACATCAAGCCCTTCACGGATGAGGTATTGTGTGATGTTGCTCCTCTTGAAGTGTGTGATGTACTATTAGGTCAACCATACTTATGGAAGTGACATGTTGTATATGAGTCTAGACCCCGCTCCGTTATTATTTCTTTGGGTACTAAGTTATACAGGATACTGGAGGTAGGCCCACCTACTGCCATCTCTTTGATCTCTGTTAAGAAATGTAGTAAGGTCATCTCCTAGACTAGGAAATTTGTTTTATTTCTAATTCACTCTCAAAGTAAGGCGAAGGTTGTATCCACATCCATGGTAGGGGTTCCTCCAAGTGGCAGAAGCTAGTGGATGTGGTTGTGGAAGAATACAAGGACATCTTCTCCTCGCCCACAAGGGTACCCTTGCATTGTCAGGTCAAGCATCCAATCGATCTGACTCTTGGAGAACCGCTACCCAAAAAACTCATATATCACCGCTCCATTCTATAAAATGAAGAGATCGAGTGACAAATCCATGAGTTGCTACCAAAAGGGCACATCTGACCAAGTTCCTCACCTTGTGGGAGCCCAATTGTACTTGTACAAAAGAAGTATGGGACTTGGAGGCTTTGCATCAATTATTAGACATTAAACAAAATCACTGTCAGGAACAGGTATCCAATCCCATGAATTGGTGACCTACTAGACCAACTCAAGGGGGCCAAGTATTTCAGTAAGATCAATTTGAAGTCTGGTTATAACCCGGTTCCAATCGAGCCCACATATGTATGGAAGATTGTCTTTAAATCCAACGAATTCCTTTTTGAATGGTTGGCTATGCTCTTCGGGTTAACAAATGATCCTACCACTTTTATGAAGCTAATGAATGACATGTTGCGTCCCTTCACCAACTCATTTGTGGTGGTTTATCTCGATGAAATCCTCATCTTAAACAAGATTTGGGAAGAACACTTGCAACACATTTGGAAGGTCCTTCAAATCCTTCAACAACACAAACTATGTGTCAGCTTGAAGAAATGCACCTTTGACATGATCCAAGTCCAATACTTGGGTTACATCATAGATGAGCATGGCATGCATGTGGACCTGACTAAGATCCAAGCCATTTGGGATTCGCCAGCCCTGATCACTCTAACGGAGCTTCACAGCTTTTTGGGCCTTGCAAACGTTTATCGAGGGTTCGTGTTGGGATTGACCCATATCAATTAGCCATTGAGTCAGATTACTAAGGGTGGGGTGAAAGCAAAGTTCTCTTGGTCTGCGTCCCAACAGAAGATGTTCATTTAGTTGAAGCACCACCTCTACTGTACACTGGTACTCACACTGCCAGACCTAAAAAAACCATTTGAAATTGAGAGAAATGCCTCAGACTATGCTATTGGTCTAGTCCTCAGACAACAAGGGCATCTAGTGGCCTATCATAGTGATACACTTTCCGATACAATTTGGAAGTACCCCACCTATGATAAATAAATGTATTCTATCGTGAAACCTTGTCGACAGTAGAAGCACTACATTCTGGGTGAGGAGATGGTCATCCACACCTATCATTGACCTCTTCTGTTTATATAGACACAGGGGAAGTTGCAAAATGATCGCCATCAGAAATGGTCTACATATCTGCAACAATTCCACTTGAACATTAAATACAAAAAGGGTAGCACCAAGCATGTTGTAGACTGCCTCATCCAGGCCCCAGTTGCAACATTGACTACTGTTCTCAACTCTTATGGTCGCGAGACCTCTAGATGGCCGCAAATATACAAAAATGATCCAGAGTTCAGCCGACATACCATATGCTAGTAGATGAAAAGGAAGTTCATGATTTCCACCTCTAGGACGCATTATTATGCTACCTGGGCCACATTTGTGTTCCTTTAAGCAAGCATGCCAAGCTGATTTGGGAGGTGCACTACAATCGGGTAGTAGGACATTTTTGTGTCGAGAAAACTGTGGCTGTATTATAAAAATACTTTTATTGCCCCAAACTTCGACTAGATGTTGGGAAATATATCAGATCTTGCACGTCCTACGCCATTGCCAAGCCAACCATCAAGAAGAAAGGCCTATACACTCCTCTGCCTTCTCCTAGCCAGCCGTGGGAATCCATCTCCATGGAATATATGTCGGGCCTCCCTTCTACCAAGCATGGTAACGACTGTGTATTTGTGGTCATGGAAAATTTTCTAGGATGAGTATATTGGCAGCCTACGAAAAGAGTATTATAGCATAAGACACTGCTAAACTCTTCTTTGAACAAGTATGGGTACATTTTGGGATCCCACAAACCATTATATCAAATTGGGATATCGGGTTATTGAGAAAATTCTAGTCAAGCCTCTGGACATGATTGGAAACCACGCTCACAAAATCGACAACCTTCCATCCTCAGACTGATGGTCAGAAAAAGGTCATCAATAAGATGATAGTGCACATACTCTGCATGTACAACTCCAAGCATCCTCGAACCTGGGATGAGAGTCTTCCATATGTGCAACACAGTAATAAATAGAGCTCTCCATAGCTTGATTGTTTGCAGTCCCTTTCAAGTGGGTCTTGAATTTCAACCATTGTGTCTGAATGATTTTTCCATGCCTCATGCGACTACGTAGACTGAATCCACACATGTACTATCAGAGGCTAATAACGTGAATAGATTTATTGAACACATCCAACACATCTTCCAGCAGGTCCATGACATTATGGAGAAATCAAATTCCAAGTACAAGCAGCGACATGATCAACATCGAGTGCCACACAAGTTTTAGGTAGGTGACAAAGTCTGGTTACATTTGCAGAAGGAACACCTTACCAGAGCCTATCAGAAACTCAGACCACTCTGATATGGTCCTTACACCATTACCAAGGCCGTGGGAGACAATGCATTTGAGCTCAGCATTCCCCAGTTCCTTGGCCTGCACCCAGTGCTTAATGTGGACTGCCTTCGACCATAATTCCCACCATTGCTCGACACATCAGACATCGCAGAAGAGCTCACACCTACAAAGTTAAATCTAGACTGCATGGAACAAACCACAATTGATCTGATCATGGACACACATATCAAGAACACCCAATAGAAAAGTATCTGAGTATATCGAGTTGTCAAAGTAGGCCAACTCCTTCACCAAGGTAAGTGGCTCACCAGTGACCAAGTTTAGCAGAAGTTTCCTCATCTCATGGAGCAACTCAATGTAATGGGGACCATTGCTTCCTAAGGGGGGAGGAATGATCCAAGTGGATATTAGTGTCCACCCGCCTATTCCACTTGGACCCCCACCATTATATATTTCATTTTTTTTTTCAGTTTCCTTAATTGTATCACAATTTACTATTTTTGGTCATTTTTCGAGTCCTGAACTTCCAGAGTCGTTTTGAGGCCCTAAACGATTTTTTTTTGGAAAAGAACTAGTGGTTTGAGGCCCTAAGTGGCATTTTTTATGAAAATGCCACTGGTGATTTTCCAAAAAAGACGTCATTTAGGGCCTCAAAACGACTCCGGAAGTTCAAAACCTAAAAAACTGTCAAAAATAGTAAGCTATGCTACAATTAAGGAAATTGAAAAACTAAAAGAAATAATGGTGGGGGTCTAAGTAAAATAGGTGAGTGGCCACCAATATCCACTTGGATCACTGGGCACTGGTGTCAAGAGTGAGGAGGTCGCTTCATTGAAGGCTACAAAATGATGATGAGTGCATGGTACATTCTTTGTAATTATAAGGATAAGTTCCCTCAATTAGAGTGGCATGTCTCTCCACGAGATGTTTTCCCTATAGGAACTCTCACTCATATGGGCCCTCCTTCAACATGACAAGCTAATAAATTCTCACATGAATTGGCATATAAGCATCCTTTCAACATAATAGTAACAAGGATCTCAACAACAAAATCATCATCTCAGGAAATCAAAAGAAAGACATGATATATTTGCATCATATACCTCCACTTTCGTCGATAGCTTGACAGTGAAAAGATCTGCAAACGAAAGGGACTGCACCATTGAATTTGTGGTGCGAAATAGTGTTAGACTACTATAAAATTGTCCCCTTTCTAACATTGTCGAAACCTGGACCCTCAAGAATCTTGAAGATTCCTGCAAAGATTCCTTCCTGGAGATGGCTGGAAAAATCGCTCCTCAAATGAAAATTCTAAGCACACCACTGCACTCATGCAATTTTGTGAAAAATGACTATAAAGTCGACATCATTTTGTCTTTGTTGAAAATCATCCTCTAAGAGAATCTTTTAGATTGCTCAAGGTTTTTCCAAAATTCCTCACTGCTAACTGCTTGGAATTATGCTGTTGATATGGGGAAATGAACCACACGATCACGTTCCCTAGGAAATTTTGGTTCTTTTGACTATAAACTTAACATGATTATGTCATTGTGAAAAATCACCCTCTAGGGAATATTTTAGATTCCTCAAGCATCAAAGAATATTCTTGCAAGGTTCTGTCTCAAAAAACTTGCCAGGAATGGTTCCACCTTGGCCATAGTGTTAAGGTTCCGTTACATTGGGATTCGTGCTCCTCCACTCCTTGTTCCGTTTGGTCTCTGATGCCTCCTCTTGGTGAAACATTAAGGTTTGTTTTTATAAGATAATGTGGTAGAGTTTCCCAAGCCCGTGACTAGGCAGGTTGGTTGCCATATTAAATATGGTAGGGGCAGTTGCGGGTTCCATACTTGTCGCACCATTTTGTAACTCATTGGGTTAGTGGTTAGTGTTGATTTGGAGTGTTATTTGTTGTGCGGTTAAACATATATGGTGGTGTGTTGATAATTGGTGGGAGGTGTGTCTAAGTTTTATGGATGGAGCACGGTTTGCATATAACCGTTGGCATGCAATATTTGTTGTTTGGTTGGAGTGGGGTTGACCCACTAGCCGATGTGAGTTTGACACTCGTCGGCCTTGATTTATATATGGTGCCAAATAGTAAAACGATCGTGGGCTGTGTCATGTGGTAGCGGGGTTTGATGACCCATCACCATATATGTAATATTGGTAGTTGTTGGGCAAGGGCGACAAGGGTGGTGGTCTACCGCCCCTTTTAATATATATATTTTGATTTATTATAAAAATATAGTTAAAATTTCACTACTGTTTTTAAGGATTATTAGGCAAATTAAAGAGGCGACAATTCACCTTTTTCGACCACTATTTTCTGTGTGCCATTCATTTGCCAAATTCTTGCCTCGTTAGTGACTTGCACTTGGCCCAATTTGACTGGCTATATCTTGAGTATACAAAATCGGATTTGAGTGTCGTTCACGTCATTTGAATCTTGACGATGAACATTACTATCTAGTTTTAGTTTCACTTCAATCCGATGAATTTTATTTTTGAGCTATTCTGAGCCACTTTTGAATTTTGAGCGTTCCTGGAGCCACCTGGATCATTGAACCAAATCTTCCTTTTAGCCAATTACCCATGCACCATATTCCAATTATGAATGTAGAATATCATGGAATAAACCAAGGCAAGAGTATGAGAGAATGAGAGAATAGAAGAGAGCTCAACCCAAAATTGTAAAAAGATAACAACTAATCCATATAAGCCCTTTTATTATTGAGGCCTCTATTTTCTTCATTTTGCTTCATTTCTCCTTTAATTGTCCTCACATGGAAATTTGTGACCCTTCATCTCCCTTTTTTGATTTTTCCTATTTTTTCGCAAATAAATTGTCAATTAATGCCTCTTTGCCTTTGTCAATGCTTTTACCAATTTCCATAACCATTAATTAATCACCAGTGATACCCCATCACTATGTTTTTCCCAACATTCAGCTTGGAATACATGTCCCATGACCTTGGTCTTATTTTTATTTACATAGAAAATCAATCAGGCGTTGTTACATATTGACCATTATTAATTTAGCATTTACCAATGTAGGTTATATTTTTTTATCAAATTTTTCTCAAAGCATAATTCCTAACTTAAGTGGCAGGGGTCCTACAATACTTGCTTTAGTTAGTCTTTTATTTTGTTCATGGTAACTCTTCATTTCCATTTTTTAAAATTAGTGTACATCCTCATTTTTGGGGAAAATCTAAGGATTTTTATTATTATAATGGTAAATTTTCCTTTCCATTTACCAATGTAGGTTATATTTTTTTATCAAATTTTTCTCAAAGCATAATTCCTAACTTAAGTGGTAGGGGTCCTACAATACTTGCTTTAGTTAGTCTTTTATTTTGTTCATGGTAACTCTTCATTTCCATTTTTTAAAATTAGTGTACATCCTCATTTTTGGGGAAAATCTAAGGATTTTTATTATTATAATGGTAAATTTTCCTTTCCATTTACCAATGTAGGTTATATTTTTTTATCAAATTTTTCTCAAAGCATAATTCCTAACTTAAGTGGCAGGGGTCCTACAATACTTGCTTTAGTTAGTCTTTTATTTTGTTCATGGTAACTCTTCATTTCCATTTTTGGGGAAAATCTAAGGATTTTTATTATCATAATGGTAAATTTTCCTTTCCATTTTTAAAAGTTACTGTGCACACTTATTTTTCGGGTAGTTTTAGCCATTTATTTTTTCTAAAAGCCTCCTAGCCTACTATTGAAATATATTTCTATATAATTAGATGAGCACTTGCGGCCTAGGTTCATAATTTTTTTTTTTTAAATAATACTACTTAGTCACCCAAGAAGATTTGAACCAGTGACCTATCACAAAGAGTGCCTGCCCTGTGGGCAAGTTCATAAAATTATTAACAATAAAACATGTTTCTTTAATAATTTCTTAGTAATGGTAAAAGTATCATCCTTTAAGATTAAACCTCACCTAGTAATAGCAAAATGCCATTGTTTCACCGTTGGATCATAACTCAATCAACCTACATTTTCATGTCTTTCTTGATATGCATTGATTATCATATATTGATCATAACTATTTACCTAAAATATAACCTATAAGATAATATGGCCTCAAACCACCCTTTTTCTATCGAGTTTTTTTGGAATAATTTACTTTAAAATCCCAATAGTGTCGATCTCAAGAACCAAAAATTGCAATTTTGATGAAAATCACCCAAAGTAATGCCACTTGAGCGCACTCATCAACCTCCAATAAAATATATGAATTCAATTAAAAAAAAAACAATTTTCATATTCAACTTTGTTTGGATCATTTTTTCCAAATTCCAATATTAAAAAAAACAATTTTCATATTCAACTTTGTTTGGATCTTTTTTTCCAAATTCCAATAATTAAGACGGTTTTAAAACAAGTAGATATTCTTAAAGACAAACTTTTAAACTAAACGTTTTCATGAGTCAAATAAAATTATAACTTTTAACAAAATTCTCATAATATTAAAAAAAACAAAATTAAGTCATTTATATTTTTTAATTAAAAAAATGCTTTTATATAAATATTCAAAATAAATTTTCACTTTTCATTTTTGTTTTTTCAATTTCCAATAATTAAAATGGTCTTAAAACAAGTGGCAGCCCTTAAAGTCAAAGCAATATGTTTCAAGTCCATGTGAAGTAAGATAGAATCACAACTTTTAACAAAATTTCTACAATATTTAAACGACAAAGAAAAGTATTCTATTTTTTATTTTTATTTTTTTTTGCTAATTGGTCAGCACTGGGATTTAATACTTATAAAACCTTCTACTTACTATATAAAAATGTATATAATTAATATTTAATATTTACAATTTCATTAATCCAAAAAATTATATTAAATTTTAAATGAGAAAATCAATTTCATTTTACATTATTTAAAAACCTAAATTAAAATAAAATTTTAAATTTTTTAATTACAATTATTTTAAAGATTTTGGGTATGGAATATGTTTTAAAATTGTTTTTGTTTAGTTAAGACTTTATTTATTTGGGAAGAAAATGGGTTAATTGCTCAAGAAGTAGAGACATTTAAGACGAGTGAAAGCATGCTCATTGTAATTTTCCTTAAATAACATTGATGAGTCAACCTACTAACTATAAGTTATAACTATCCCCAGTGCTTACTTGACAATTAAGTGTTTTTTTTCAACGTTAGGAAAATCTATCATAACTCAATTGTCAAACCACCCGTGGGGATAACCATCACTCTCTACTACCTCGGAATGTATGTTGGCTCATCATTGTTATTAAAGGAAAATCATGCTAGCAGGAAGACAGATTTTCACTCCTCCCAGGGACCTTTTGATATGGAGTAGTTAACCCAAAAATCCCCATAGCTTATTTGACAACTAAGTCTTTTTTTAATATTGGAAAACCTATCATAACTCAATTGTCAAACCAATCCCGGGGATAACAATCACCACTACTATCTCCGAATGTATGTAGGTTCATCATTATTATTCAAGGAAAATCATGTCATTTCACTCCTCCCAAGCAACTTTGGGTATTGAGTAGTTAACATATTTCCTTATGTCCAAAGAAGCCGAATTCTTAGCAAAGCATAATCAACCTAGTTCCTTACGTCCAAAGGAAACGAATTTTTAGCCAAGCATCTTTCAATTTTAAGACATACTCCAAACTCATTATTTAACAACTAAGTTATATAGATTTTCAAATAAAATGAATTAAAAAAATTACCATTTTAAAAATAAAATATTTATTATCACTAGCGATGAAATTTCATGAAAAAAATATAATATTTTTGAATACATAAATAAATTTAACACCTGAAAAACAAGGTAACACTCACACTCTATCCAACATTGATTGAAATTAAAAAAATAGCTTTAAATAACTTGAACTCAGTTTTTAAAAATCTTTAACCGTTTTTTGGGTTAGAATAAGAAAAATGCCATTTCTTATATAGATTAAACTACACCTCTTAAAAAAAATACCGAATCCCCAAAAACACGTACACTTTGTTAAAAATCTTTAACCGTTTTTTGGTTAAAATTAGAAAAATGCCGTTTCTTATATAGATTAAACTACACCTCTTAAAAAAAATACCCAATCCCCAAAACGCGTACACTTTGACGAGATTTTTTTGTAGGCTGTTGCTCCGCACAGATCCAAACGTGTATAAGTAGAGCTTTCATTGCAAATTGTCTTATCAAAATTGCACGGCTTCATTATGAAGCAGCGTACGGAAGCATTGCCTAACGCGCCTTTTAATTAGGTGCAGGATGTGTCGTCTTGTGATTGGGCAACACGCAGAGAGAGATAAAATCCCGTTGACTCCGAAAGGCCTTCATTGCACTGTGTTGGATGCTGCGTGAATATCTCGCGCTGTCTCTCTGCACCCTATACGACGTGGCCAACATTCCAACCTTTCCTTATATCTCCCTCCGCATGTCGGGCTTCCCATGTTCTTGGCCGCCGACACTACCACTTCCTCATGGATACAATTCAACCTCACCTCAACCCACCTTCTTATCACAGCACGCCACGGTCCACGGCCCACTTGCAAGAAAAGAGAGAGAAAGAATCGCTGGGAAAAGCCGAGGGAGGTCGCGCGCCTGTAATGGCTCGAGGAGTTGTGGCAGTTGTGGGTGTCGGACCCAAGCTGGGTCGATCCGTGGCCCGACGCTTCGCCCACGAGGGGTACACCATAGCCATGCTTTCACGCGATCTAGGCCAGTGATTCCCCATTTCTGATAACTTTCCATTTCTTTTTTTCACGCGATCTAGGCCAGTGATTTCCCATTTCTGATAACTTTTTAATTTTTTTCGCAATTTCTGTATTGAAGTTTCTGTGTATTGTTTCATCAATTTTTCTGTGAAAATTATATCTAAAATTATATATTTTATATTTTTGAAATTTTCGGTCTTCAAGTTTCTGTGATTTATAATGTTTCAACAAAATTTTTAAGCTAAAATAACATCTAAAATTATATGTCAAAAGCCTGATATTCATTAATGTGGTTCATCATTAAAACCATCTAGTTTTTTGGAACCATCTGGTGTTAATCATTTGGTGTTCATAATTATGGTGGTTTATCATTAAGACCATGTAATTTTAGAAGTGATTTTGCCAGAAAAATTAATCAATGATGAAGATCTGAAACCTGTGAAATCTGGTTTGTGTGTGCAGATAAGCTGTCGTGCTTCGCTGACGAGATTGCAAGGGAGGAAAAGGCGCAGGTTTTTGCCATAAGAATTGACTGCTCAGACGCTAAAAGAGTTAGGGAAGCTTTCGAAGGCATCCATTCCCTCGGCTTTGTTGAAGTCCTGGTGAGTTTTTTTCACTCCTCGATCCTTTGGGCTTGCCTGGTTAGAATTCATGTCATAATTGTTCTGCTTGACTTTCAGGTCTACAATGTGAGCGCACCCATCCCATGGAACCCGCTCAAATTCACAGACATCAGGCTTGAATCCTTTGAAAAAGCCCTCACGGTTTCGGCTGTGGGAGCCTTCCATTGTGCCCAGCAGGTAACCCTAGATTTCAGTAGAGTTTGAATTTTTGCATGTTGGGTTGTTGATTATTTCTAGGCCTAGGAGTAAAGAAGAGCTTGGGTTTCTAGGGAATTTGGATTTGGTTTGGTTTGGGTTCCTGCAGGTTTTGCCTGGCATGATAGAGAGAAGAAAGGGCACAATTCTGTTCACTGGTTCTGATGCATCAGTGAGAGGATCTGCTGGGTTTTCTGAATTGAGTATGTGCATTTTTTAAACCCTTCTCATATAGATCACATCTAACTTTTCTGCTATTATCATGGGTTTTAGTTAGGTGCTAAAGCTAGGATGTTTCACAAAATATCAACTCATGTATCTGCTTATGCTTTGCAGCTTGTGGAAAATTTGCTTTGAGAGGCCTTTCTCAGTGCCTGGCTAGAGAGTTTCAGCCACAAGGAATTCATGTAGCTCACATCATTATAGATGGAACCATAGGTACTCCCAAGTAAGTATAAATTGAAGCACTGTGTTCTATACTTCTCTATTTGTTAAGATACCATGTAAAATGCTCATAGATGCTTCCAGGTAAGATTAAATTGAAGTGTTGTGATTCTTTTAATGCTATATTGCTTAAGATGTGTGTAAGGTTCCACCTAGGTTCTTGCAGATAGGCATAAATTGAAGTGCTTGGTTATTTTAATGCTACATTGGTTAAGAATATCATGTAAAATCCCCATTCCTTTGATTGGGGTTGTACATGTGAAGTGATGCACAACTTCGAACCTTGGGATTGGTTGTGGGTGTAATGAGATGGGTGTTTCTTTATTCCCTCAGGTCAAAGGAACCTCAAGAGGATGGTGTGATGGATCCAGATGCCATAGCCCAGATGTATTGGCAGGTCCACATCCAGGACCGGAGTGCTTGGACTCAAGAGCTAGATCTTAGACCTTTTTCTGAAAGATTTTAGTTGCTTTGATTATCTGCTTGCACCAAACACTTCAGTTACTAAAGCAATTTCTGTTCTCATGTGTGGAAACTTGATTTGATTTTGGTGCTAGAGAGTCAATATCGTTCTCAATCATAATGGCTATGTGTAGGGTTTTAGGGAGGTCTATTTGGTGTATTGTGTATTTGACAGACTTGTGTATGATAGCCTTTGTACTTCATCCCTACATATTTAAGTGAGCCATAGGATTTTGGTACGAGAGTCCAATCTTAGCTTTTTGCATGGTCACCTGTGTAATATCGATCTTGCTTTAGAAGTCTTAAGTATGGGAAGGTTCCAGTCAATGGGAGCTCTATTCAGATAATGAGCTTTCAGTCTTTGGGTGCTTCGTTCGTGTAATGTTATCTGTTTTGGAAGTATTGCAATCCATCACATTCTTGTCATTTATAATTGGGAATTCTAGTAACAAAACAATATTGTTGTGAGCTCCATGAATCTTTGTGTCACTGGTCTACAATATTGTTGTGGGCTCCATGGATCTTTGTGTCACTGGTCTACAGTATTGTTGTGAGCTCCATGGATCTTTGAGTCACTGGTCTATAGCTTATGGATCCAATCTTGAAGAACTCAAAGGAGATGTTCATTTTGTTGGTCTCTCATTGACTCAAAAATATCCATGAACCTTTGCGCTGGACAATTCTTTCTTCTTTTATTTGATGTGAAAGGCACTGTTCTTTATGATTTACAAAGAAATCATTACTTCTCAAAGATATACATGAACCTTTTCCTGGACATTTTTCTTCTTTTATATGATGTGAAAGATGCTGTTCTTTATGATTTACACGGAGATCATTACTCGTTGGACTGACTTCAGCATTGCATTAAATAATATGTTTCTTTGCTTAACAAGGTACTGACACATCAGTTACGATTGGACTGGTTCTCGTTGGACTCACTTCAGCATTGCATTAAATAATTATGATTCTTTGCTTAACAAGGTACTGACACATCAGTTACGATTACACTGCTTCTCTTTCAAACATGGATTGCTCAGAGAATTATTGTTAGTTTAGTTTATTGATAAAAGCTAACTGTCAACAACACTAAAGACTGTGAACCATCAAATATTGAAGAGGCTGAGAACTATCAGTTATTATTGATAAATACACTAAGAACTGTGAACGAAGAAAGAGGTTAAGAACTATCAGTACCAGTTAATAAGAAACCACGTAGAGGTTTAGAACTAGCAGTTATTATTTCATAATACACTAAATACTCTGAATAAGAAGTTTAGAACTACCGGTTAGCACTAAGTTATTATTTCTTAATAGTAACATTTCTAGAATTCGACAATTTGACCATAAAGCAAGCCTGCCTGGGAATAACTAGTTTTTTCATTTATTATATAAAATATATGGTCTGTTTATTTCATGCAATTGAATGCACAATATTCCTGTATCCTTAGTTATTATTTCTTAATAGTAATATTTTAGACCATTTGACTATAAAGCAAGCCTGTCTGGGAATAATTAGTTTTTTCATTTATTATATAAAATATATGGTCTGTTTATTTCATGTGAATGAATGCACGATATCCATATATCCCTAGGCCATATGAATGCACAATATCCTTAGCTAATATGATTTGTTTGAATTGAAGCAATTGATGAGGGTGGTTTGATGAGGGTGGTGAGTAAAGTATAATTATTTATTTAAATTAATAATGATGGTTAATTAGATTTGATAAAGATAAAGTAATGGATAATGGTGAGAGTTATCCGATTATAATTATCTATTTAAATTGATAATTTAAATTGATAATGATGATCTAGTTAATTTGATTTGATAAAATAGATAATTATAATCCAGTTAACTTGATTTGATAAAGATAAACCGATAGATGAGGATAAAGTAATTGATAATGATGATACAGTTAATTTGATTTGATAAAGATAAAGTTATGGATAAGGATATGATAAAGATAAAGTTATAGATAAGGATAAAGTAATTGATAATAATGAGGGTTAGCACAATATAATTATCTATTTAAATTGATAATGGTAATCTAGTTAACTTGATTTGATAAAAATAAAGCCCTGGAAAAGGATAAAGTAAGTTAACTTGATTTGATAAAGATAAAAGAATGAATAAGGATAAAGTAATTGATAATGATGATCCAGTTAACTTGATGTGATAAAGATAAAGCCATGGATAAGGATAAAGTAATTGATAATGATGAGGGTTATCAGATTATAATCACTTATTTGAATTGATAATAATGGTTTGGTTAACTTGAATTGAAGCAATCAATAATGATGAGGTAATTGATAGTGATGATGGGTGAAGTTTATCAAAATCCAATATATTTTATTGGGGTTAGGAGTTAAGAAAATAAGAGATTATTTAAAATTAGAAGTTTCATAGGAATACAGTTTTATTGGGGTTAGGAGTTAAGAAAATAAGAGATTAATAAAATTAGAAGTTTTATAGGAATACAATTCAATGGAGGAGGTCAATTTATTGGAGGACTTAAATTGTTGTTGGAGGTAAGAAAATAAGAAATTATTTAAAATTAGATGTTTTATAGAAGTATCATTCATTGGAGGAGTTAAGTTATTGGAGGAGGCAAGAAAATAAGAAATTATTTAATTTTAGAAGTTTTATAGGAATACTGTTTGTTAGAGGAGCTATGTTATTGGAGGAGCTAAGAAAATAAGACTTTTGATAAAATGTTAGATAATGATGAAGTTTAATGTTGTTAAAATAAAATATAATTTATTAGAGCTAAGGAAATTATTAACAAAAGATTGCTTAAATTTTTTATATAAATAAAAATAACCAGCATAATAATTTAATAATGTTGTAGTGAAAATAGTATAAAACCTATAGTCTTATATTTATGCATTTAATTATGCTCCAACTAAAAATAAAATAGAATTTAATATCATCTTAAATAATATAGAAGATATCACCTTAAATAATAATATAGTTTTTATTGATTATTTATATAAAATTTATCATTTTAAATAATAGTATAATATTTATAGTATCTATGTAGTATTTATCATCTTATATTTTAACCAAAATACTATATTTTGTATTTAATTACACTCTAAATAAGATATTATAAAAATTTATCATCTTAATATAGGGTATATATACAAATTTAGCATCTTAAATATATGATATATACCATATTTTGTAATATTTATCATCTTATATTCAAAAATTAATAGAAAATTTCATTTTATATTAGTAAAGAAATAGGTATTTATCAAAACCTTCTGATATATATAAATCAATGGTGCGAGTAAAGTAAGTCTAGTAGCTCGCAACCTTGAGGTCACGGTGTTCAAATCCTGTCTCCACCAGACCAGAACATACTAAGTATTTTGGTCCGGAAAGAATTGCTCTCTCACTTAATCATCATATATATCATATTTATGTAATATTTATCAATTTATTTTTTTGATTTCAGATTTCTGTGATCTATATCATTATCGAATAATCACATCATTATTTGGGAGTTCACGTTATTCATCCTAAAAACAAAGATAAAGCACAGTAAATGATTCAAAAAATCCACTGCGGAAATTTTATTTGTCATCTTATATTTAAAAAAATAATATATCATTTTATATTAATAAAAATAATATGATATTTTGAAACCTTTCCTTTTATACGAGTAAAGATACTATGGTATTTATCATCATCCTACATTTCAGCGAAGATAATATGGAAACTCTCATTTTTATACTTTCTTCTCGGTCAATTTTCTAACTGTTTATTGAATTATCTCTGCAAATGTGGAGATAGATATTGAGTTATCTCTCATACATATGGGGACATTGCAACTTCTAAAATTTTCAATTATTTAATAATTATACTAGAATAGTTAGGTAAATATTTATTCGATTGAATAGTGGTTTTAATTGTTAATAGTGGTTTTAACTGTTGGATGACTGATTTACATATAAACACACAAAATTTAACAGCTGTACCAGGATTCTAATCGTTGTATAAAACAGGTTACGAGCCAAATGTCACTAATACTGATAATGTGACTAGTTTTGATAATTCTACTAAGAACCTTCTGTCTAGATATGTGATTCTGATCATTATGTGCAGCCTGTTACACGTACAGAGCCTGAGAATTCCAGGCAAATATAGTGGCTGCTTCCTCAGTCGGTCCCACACGGTTGTTTCTCTCCACTTGCACCTTCTCTTGCTATGATGGGGGTCAAGCTTTATGCTTGGGATTATCTGTGAATCCGATCTAGTCTGCATGGTTGTCAGCGCGGGAATATGTAGGCAAATTGGCTGCCAATCTGTGTGTGGGGTGTGCTTATCTACTTCTCCTTCACTTTCTGTTAAGGAAAGGGATGTGCGAGAATCTTGTTGACAAAATCCCATATTGCTCATCTGCAAGAGGCAAAAGTGAGAAAGTGTTCTGATGAATGTGGAGCCGCTTTTTGATGGTGCAGCCGCTTTTTGATGGCGCTGTTTTCCTCACTTCTCTGTCAACGTGAGCTGGGAATAAAAATCGTATTTTGTTAATTTATGGGCTTCTCATTTTCATTATCCAGCTAGGTTCAAGTTCAAAGTACCAATTAGGTATGGGATTTGATGAATAAATTGTTTGTTGTGAGGTGATTTGTTAGTGTCAAATATCCATGGAATTTAGAATTTGACAAGATGAGGTGATTTGCTAGTCAAATACAATTAAGAAATTTGTCAGTCCGTCAAAATCTAGAATTTAACGAACAAATTGTTTATTATGGGGTGATTTGCTAATGAAATACAATTAAGAAATCTATCAATCCATCAAAATCTTTCTTTAAAACTGTGAAAACAATAGAATGGAATGTGACAAATAAATTATCTGTGACAAATAAATTGTCTGTTATAGAATAATTTGTTAGTCAGATACAATTAAGAAATTTATGGAATCAATTTTTTAAAACCTTGGAAAAAAAAATCTATTTAAAAAAACAAATGAATTTATTTTGAAATTCCAATCCCAGTTGCAAGTTCGCAGCCGATCATAATACTTGCTTCACGGGCGCAAAAAGGTGCAATGTGAGGCCAAGCATTTGATGGAAAAGTTATAAAAAAGGATGTTGTATACAGCAACGTGTTGGAATCCTAACATTTAATGAATATGTCGTTTGTGTAGATTCGTTTTAAATCCGTGATGTGCACAAAGCAACGTGTCAAGGTTCCGTCCGAATCCGAACATTATTGTAGATTTATTTTTATATTCGACTTCGGATTTTTTCAATGAAACTTTCGGATATCAATTTAATTTTTAATTTTTTATTATTTAATTTTATAGGCGTATATTTTAAATATAAATAGTTACAAGTAGTTAGTATATGTAGTATAGTTTAATTAAATAAAATTAATTAAATACAATTTATCACAAAAAAAAATAATTAATAAATATTGTATTTTGAATACCATCATAAAATTGAAAAATATGATTAACTAAGATTGTTTAATCAAGTATATATATTAATCTATGTGTGTTTTTTTATTTTCCTTAATATATATTTTTTAAATAAAATCTTTAAATATGATTTAATATAATAATAATCATCTAATGGAAAAATATTGTGAAAAATTATAATTCATGAAAATAGAAAAAAAATAATAATAAATAAAATAAGAACAAAAATTAGTAACTAATAGAAATGAAGTTACTAAACACCCATAATAAACTCAACCATCACCTTACAAACAAATAAATTAAATATAATAAAAAAAAACCAAAAATGAATTCCTATGTTAAAACTATAAAAGCGTCATAATTTTTCTCAAAGACAAACAATACAGGGTCAAAGAAAAATTAATAATAATAATAATAAAAAAAAACATATAATTATATTTCTTTTTATATTTATATTATATGATATATTAAGATGTTTTTCTGATAAATTATATTGTCTTATAAACAAAGGCGTATATGATGATTTTGAAAATCTTAGGTTTCCTGGGAGTGCTAGTTTTTGGTTTTGGTTTGGGTAACTCTTGGTAGAGAAGACCCAAAATTAAACATACAAAGATTGAAAAACAACCCTATTCGGCCTCGAAGTGAATAGTAGAAACTAGAAACAAGCAAACTAGTGAGATTAGAAAACTAATTGGTGGTATCAAAATCCGTGGCTGCAACTTGGATGGGACCTTTATTGTCACATGGGATGCCCTCCACCTGAAGGTCGGATGCCAAGGTGCTACTCTGTGTTCCATCCTTTGATCCAGGTCCTTCATGTAGTGATGCAGGTGTTCGATAGAGTGGAGAAGATCTACTCAATGCTCAGACACGTCTAACAATATTTTGCCAAGGAGGAATCTTAGGTGCTAATATAAATACATTGTATTCATCTACTGGTTGAATTGACCACATGTAGGCCCAATATCTGGTACGTAATCTTCCATCTTAGCAAGTACCTCCATGTCCAAGAGTTGATGCTTGTGACACGTTCCTTCTCCCTCAACATAGGTGAGCTCATCCTTGATGGGGCTGAAGGTGAGGTCACAAAACTGAGGATTAATTTCCTCCGAAGGGTGGTGCATTCATGTATTTCCTCGGTGGCCCATTCCTGGTAGTAGGTCACTCTCATACAAAAATGGGTGCGTCGACAGGGCATGGAAGAGAGTCTAGAAAGGAAAGGATGGCAAAGGGCTAAGAGAGGGGAAGCATGAATTTCAAAAACTTGAGAGAGGTCCACACAGAGGGAAAATTAGAGAGAAACAAAATGGCAAGACGCCCATGACCCAAGAAACCTGCCAAAGAGCGAAGGAGGAGAGCTAGCCAGAATTAAAGCATGGGGGTGATATAGGGCCAATAGGCGATAATGATAGATGGGGAAGAAAGGCCCCAAAAACTAGACCATGGAGAGGATTCGAAGACACTGAAATAGGAAAATAACAAAACCAATTGAACCAAACCATAGTGAAAAGTAGGGACAGAAAAGAACAAGGGAGTGAATGAAGAGACATGCCATTGGGATGAGTTGCCTGACCAAGAATAATCCATTAGTGTCACTACCAAATGTGTTATCTAGTGGTGGAGAGTGTGGTTTCCTTGCATGCAAAAGTAATTGAACAAAAAATTTGCATCATCCCTATCAAACCTACGAGGGAAAGGAAATTGCAAGGCAAGCACAACACGATGAAGTTTTCTGGTCATTATCTGATAAGTGCTCTAGAAAATGAGCCAACGTATGACCCCAATTGGAGTTGACATGAGTCAAGGCCTGCAAGACGTGATTATATATTTAACAACCAACATTAACAAAGATATACTCATTTTGAATTATAGTATGTACAACCATAAACAATGTTAACACACTCTGCACAAGTGAACTCCTGGTGGACAGTGTAGATGCTTAGATGACAATCAAAGCTAGAGTGTGAAGTGTGAAGCATGTTAATGGTCATGGTTGCAGGTTGCTTGAGGCGATGTCTTGTAATGTATAAGTCATAAACATTGTCTACAGGAGCATGTTTCCACATCATTTAATCTCTTAGCCAAGTGGAACAACAATAGCCTCCCCTTGAGAAAACACCCATCCAAGGTTATATATTAAAATGATTAAATAAATGCAATTTCACATTTGTAATTATTTATATTTATATTATATATATTAAATTTTATATTAGAATGATTAAAAATTTAAAATATTAAATATATTATTTAATATATTTATTTAAATTTAAGATGATAAATTCAAGTTTTGAATAGATTTTGTCACACACCCCCATTGCAAAATACCACCACTACATACTGTGCTCCATTGGGTCCATGATGTGGACTTTTATGTTCAATGAATAGGCTTTAATACTACCTTTGAAATCCACCCTTATGCATGTATTACAACTGGGAGGAACAAATCCATCATGGGCATTCAACATGATAAGATTACGCATAAAGACTTCCTTCCTTTCCTAACTCAACACCAACACTAATAGAAATGTTATCATAAATATTTGGTAGCTAGCATTCCCTTACGTCATGATCATTGTCATATTGCCATGGTCGAATGTATTGCTAACATATCTATTTTATGTAATATGAACAATTAGCTAAAAAGAGCCTCAGTGGATGAAAATCTCCTCATAACACATAATGCATAGCCTAGATAACCGAAACCACCAGATGTACAACTGCGAACTTTAAATCATATTTGTTCATCATAAATAGTTGTCTCACTATCATTAAATTTTACATAGGGAGATGGATACCATTGGTCACCTACCTCCTTAATTCAATATTAATAATCAATTTTGTAAGAGATTTTAGATGCATAAACTCATCTTTGTTTATCACAATTAATATCATATCTTGATATACAATACTATTATTTAAGTAACTACGAGTTATGTTTCTCGTCATGAAATAAATGCATGTTCTTCCAATGCATTCTTACAATGCCTTAGTGTCCTTGATGGACACTTGCTTTCTGCAGTTTCCCTACATTAGTCACAACAAGTCAAACTAGCACATTTGACTAATAAACATGTATAAAATATCATGTTAGGTTAGTTCAACATAACCATCAAAATCATACTCATATGTAACCATCTTAAAGCATAACCATATGCATATTAATATTGAAGCAAAATACAGATACATATCCTTAGTTTCCAAGACCAATTCTTAGTTTCCACTTTTGTCCTACCTTTGTATGCACTCTAGATTAGTTGCCTCACTAAGAAATCACCCAATATCGTTTCTTCTACCATGTGTACATGCACATAGTGTGCATTACACACACAACTATACATGTCATATATTATCATGCAATACATGCATTCATACCAGTACCATATGTATCGTTTGTACACATTACCACCTATACATGTGTACCCCATACCAACATCCATAGCATCACTTGCATGGCATATATTTCATCCACATGTTTCCAACCATGTTAGTATTATGCCAAAAATTCCTTTATCTATTTATATTACCTTTAGGAAAGTTTGATCCAACCATGCTCAATTTACCAATTGGAGAATAAGGAATTTCATGGGCCTGTTCAACTTCTGCAACCAGTGAATAATTTGATGTCAATATATTCAAGTGCTTTTATTTAGCAAATTATTTTCATGTTTCTAGTGCTTGCAGTACAATGTTAGAAAAATAGTACCATAGAGGTAATCATGCATACTACAACTTTATCATACTCATAACTTTTAGTTTTGGAGGTTAATCGGTCACTAGACTGGGTCTTAACATAATATGGCCTCTGCTTAATCATAATGCAGACTATTGTCTATGATAGTTAGTCTAGTATGGACTTCAATGTTATATTTGAAGTCTAATAACAACCTTAACTTTGTCTTTAACCAAGAATAATCGTTTTGTACTCAAGAGTACTCCACACTTAAACTAATCGTGTCATATGATTAATTTTTGCTCCTACAAATTTGAACAATCGGTATCTCTCATGCATGTGTTATAAATGAGAGTTACAATATTATCAATTTCACACCTATTATGTTTATATGCACTATGTGTACCAGGGTGTGAACCGAGGTCATTAGTATGTTAATACCCCACTTATAGTTCATAAATTGTTCATGCAATCATTATGTTGCCATATTCATGGCCAAACAATACTGTAAATGCAATTTGGCAGGTAGACTTCTCCAGGATTCCTTGACATGAAATAGTGGTACCAAGTATGCATCTCAAGTTGTACCATTGTCACTTGATTTGGATAGACTGCCAAGAATTCAAATGCCAAACCTGACACTTGCTATCTGTGAGGGTGTATGGACAAGCATATCTAGTTATCATAACTCTCACACCACTTGTTTTTAAGAATTAATATCTTAAGATTGATGTGAGATACCTTTTTGTTAATACGGAGTTCACAACTATTGGGGTCGTAGTGTATCTTATAACAATGCCCTCGTGGGACATATACAATTACAATGACTCCTTCCCACCGAACACTACGATACTTATCCTTATTATTTTCTAGATAACCATTATCCTTATCCTTATCCTAACTGGATAACCATTCTCTAACAGGACGTGGTTATGGGATGATAATAAGGATAATGATAGGCTTTTAAGGCATATCAATCCAAATGATCATTATCTAGTGAGGCCGACGTTACAGATCAGAAAGGGAATATCAACCACCACTCAAATTGGTAAGGTGCGTTTTGTATTTTAGCACGTACTAATACAACCCAATGTGCTTTAAAGCCCAAAAGCACAGGAATTTTGACAAAGTTCTAGTGCTAAAGCACTGCTTGTATTCACTCGTGTTTTGCTTTATCTCACTCTTTATTTTTAGTTAAAATACTATCTGATTTAACATATATTTCTAACAACTAATTTAAAAATTAGGGTGTGGCATCTATATGTATTAGATTGATCACAAAATTATTAATGTGATAAAATACATAAATAACCTTGGACAATGCAAAATCTTTAGTATTTTTAAGACCAATGCATGTAGTGCGCGCCTCGGTTGATGGATAAAGTAGGTTTCTTAATCAATACAGATTTTAGGTTCAGATTTAGCAGGGAGAAATGAACTAAGATTTACTCTTTATTTATAAGGCATATTTATCTAAACACCATATAGTCTTTCTAGCATTGGCTTGGATTCTGTCAATAATACATTATTGTCAGTGATGTTATCTTCCTCCGAAGACATTGATTTTGATCTAAGGGAAAGCATTCCTAAACTTTACCACAATGATAATGCTAGTAAAACCTTTTATTAATACATTTGTTTTGGTCTTTCAATGCCTTCTTATGATCACAGTGTATCATAATATTACCCCAAGGCATGATCTCTTGCCCCAGCATCTGCGAAGGGACCGGTAGGCACTTTGTTTTCCACCACACAGGTTTATTAATTTATGATAGACCCTGTACTATGACTAACAATAGAGAATAACACTTTTCTTCATCCCTCAGTGGACATCATAAATTTCAATGTGTCAAATCAACACCAAAACCAATATTTATTAAATGTTTATTTGGTTATTTGGATTTTTCTTTTAATTGTAATTTGTAAAACTGAAATATACACCTTCATAATCCATTTCACTTCTTTCTAAAGTAATTACCAATCATAATGACAAGGGAGTTTCCTAAAGAGCCTATCCCACGCCTTCCACTCTGAGATTCTATATGAGTTGAAGCTCAACTACTTCAGAGCCATAACTTGTTGCATTTGAAATTGATGGAAAAGCACTTGGAATTTGTTTATTGGGAATTATTGGCCAATCTAATGGCCATTTCAAACACTCAATGAGAGCTTTTGGTCGCATATTGTTGAGGAATAGTTCTTAGTCGCATTGTCCATAAGAATATTTGTTACAACCTGCGGAATTGCAACCTTAGTAATGATATATAATTATCATAGATACATCGAACTACATTTCAAAATTCTCAGTTCAAACTTACCTTGAATTTTAAAAGAAAACCTCATTCAATAGTTCATTTTTAAGATTTAGCTTCAAACCTTATGAACTCTAATGCCTCAAGGCACTACTCTAGAACTCATTGGAATAGAACCTAACAACTCGTTTATATCTTATAAAAGTGGATTGGCCCAGAGGCCAAAATGTTTGAACTTAGAGCTCCAATACCATTTGTCACATACCCCGGTGGCAAAATACCGCCACTACCTATTGTGCTCCACTGGGTCCACAATGTGGAATTTTATGTTCAATGAATAGCCTTTAATACTACTTTTGAAATCCACCCTTATACATGCATTACAACCCGGAGGAACAGATCCATCATGGGCATTCAACAAGATAAGATTATGCATAAAGAATTCCTTCGCTAACTCAACACCAACATTAATAGAAATGTTATCATAAATATTTGGTAGCTAGCATTCCCCTACGTCATGATCATTGTCATATTGCCATGTTCGAATGTATTGCTAACATATATATTTTATGTAATATGAACAATTAGCTAAAAGGAGCCTCAGTGGATGCAAATCTCCTCATAACACATAATGCATAGCCTAGATAACCAAAACCACCAGATGTACAACTGCAAACTTTAAATCATATTTGTTCATCATAAATAGTTGCCTCACTATCATTAAATTTTACATAGGGAGATGGATACCATTGGTCACCTACCTCCTTAATTAAATATTAATAATCACCTATTATGATACCATCATTAACTCCACACTTTGAGTTAATTTACATTCGCTAGTTCCCACATGCAATCATTCCTATAAACAAATATAACACATGCAAATTTACACATATGCTGAGAGATTCGAGACATAAGGAGTGAGAAGCAAACATATAATACATCCCATGCACTTGAAGCAGATCAAATACGGAAAGGAGGTCACCTAGAAAATTGAGCACCGCCACCCAACCTAGAACTGGTTGTCTCCAGTTCATCCTTGAGCCGAGAGTTCTTCCCATGGATCAACTGCCTCATGTTGGTCTCTTCAATGGGTATTTAATACCATCTTTCATGATATGGTTTCTATTAGTGATGTCCTACTTTTACGAATCTTTTTATCCATTTGCCTAGGCGTTTCTTAGAAAAATTCGCCTTTCTTTCCTGTGTGGATTTTCCTCATAAAAGATTTCCTTTCTCTCCCGAAAGGCTTTTATTTTTTCTTAAACTTAACATCTTTCTTCGGCTAAGTAAATTAATGGATATTTATCTCCAAATCTATTAAGCTTATGTAGAATTGGAACTAGAAGTCTTATCTTGAAAGAATTATCTATTCCCATTCACTAATGGAATTTTATTTGGCAAGAAACTCATCTCTCGGTGTCTCATTTTCCAAGAATTTTATATTACCTTTATTTATTTAACAATAAATTATTTACTTTCATTGTTACACCTTGGACCTAGATTTTCTTACCTTAGGTTAGCAAAGTTTTACATACAATGAAGGGGTGTTATAGATTTATATTTTTGTGAAATAAGGCTTCTGTGAGGAGAGTTAATTAGAGATTCTATTTTTTCATCAATCACATTAGGATTTATTTTTGTCAATGTTTTGAACCAACTAATCTCTCTCTCTCTATCTATCTCCCTCTTTTCTTTTTTCTTTTTTTCTTTTTTAATTTTAATCAGGAAAAGAAAATCAACAGATTCTATATTATATAAAAACTTTGTAATATTCTAAAATAATAAAATAAAATTGGCAGGTCCATAGCAAAACATATAAAACATCATCGTGAAAGTATGACCTATGTAGAATTATAGTTTCTAGAATACTTAATCATTTGAAAAAGAAGGTACCATGTGAACGTGTACCAAAAGACTATTACACCTGAATATAGGACTTGCATTTCATTACACTACAACAAAAATACTAATCATGCAGAAAACCTAAGATTCTATGAAAATCATAGCCAAAAAAGAGGAGATCATGTAACAAGAATATTGTCATTGTAAAGGGAACTTTCACAGCAAAACGCATGGTAGTTTATCTCACACATCTGATAAGATAATCCCAACTTAGATTGTGCATCCATAATATTTTTGCTCCTGATATATATGGGAAAAGTGAGCTCTTTGAAAAGCTCGATTAAAGTTTAGATGTGACACAAGCAGTTGGATAGAAGTGGAGGATCAAACTTGGACCTATGATTGACCCCGTCAATAGTGACTTTTGAGTCCCCAAAAACACACATAGTCTCGAGAGTTAGCCAATGAGTACAGTAAAGAAGACCCCAAAGTGTCGTGATTATCGCCCTAGAATTAGCTCCAATACCACTATTCCAACTAGAAAGATAATAATGTCCTGAAGCAAGAACGATATATGCACCACAACCACATACCATATTTTGCATGGCCCCATTGAAAAAAACAACAACATATTTTCTCCATCAATTGATTGGTTATAAACCTTTGTTTATACCCTTTTTAGCCATGGATTTATATTCCTTGAAGTATGAGTGGAATTGTTTCCAAGTCTTGTCAATATAGAAGGGGATGTTATCAAATATGAGTGTTCTTGCAATTCAAAATACACCCAAAAAATAAAGAAGGAAGTGTTTTATCAACAATATATTTAAAATACCATTCCATAATGCACTCATTAATAGATGCATATTTGTAGCCAACATTAATGTCCAATCGTCATAAAACCACATCCCAAATGGCTACAGCAAATGGATATTAAAGGAATAAGTGATAATATTCTTAGAGTCTCCCTAACACATATGACATCCTTCAGGATCGTGGAAACCCCTCTTGTTTAGTTTCTCCCAAGTGAGAATCTCATTATGCCCCACAAGCCATCAAAAGCATTTAATTTTAGAGGCATATGCCAAGTCCAGGTTTTCTGATACCACCTAATCACCAGGGATAACATATGTGAAGGATTTATGTGATAGTAAATGTCTTCAGTAGATATAGTATCCAAAGATGTCCTGCCATTCCATATGAGTGTCGTCCCCATCCTTCAATGAGATGCCCACACCATATAGGTCATTGATATATGCATCTCAAATCTGTGTCATAGATCCCATTAGTCCCAACTCTCTAGATCTAATCCATATAGGATATAGAACCACTGGATCATTAATATACCACATCTAGTTAAGGTATATGATCCACAAGTCATGTAAGTGTTGGTTGATATCCATGGGCAATATGTGATTACCTTGAAAACCCCAAATCAAATCCAAACCAGTATCCACATCTACACCTAATTCAATATCCCATCAAATATTACCAAGTAACCAATGCTTTAGTTTCATGAAGCCATTCCAGATGTATGAGAAATTTGTTTTGGATCCAACCCCTTTATCCAAGTCTATAGAGTTTGTTCCTTCAAATATTTTTCCAAAAATATCTATTTCCATAAGCCATATCCAAAAATAGCTCAGTTGGAGCTCTTTATATTCAATTCCCATCCAAATCTCCCCCAATATTTTAACCCCCAACCTCCCTCTTCTTTCCATTGAGAGAGAACCTCCAATTAAACCAAATGGATCTTGTATTGTCCACAAGTACCAGACCATATTAAATGTGAGATAATGGAGTTGATTTTTTTTATGACATGCTTGGGGACAATATATAAGTGCATCTAGTATACAAAGATTCTTTGTAATACCAATTGAGAAAGTGTCAATCTTCCCACCAATCAACAACCTTCTAAGAGCCCAGGAAATTAGTCGAACTTCATAAATTTTTATAAAAATTTCCAATCCATAATTTTATAACAATTTGGTTTCAAATTAAAGCCAAGATATTTGAAAATGCTACCTATGTCAGAAACCTCAACAGAAAATGTGGATGCAATCTCAGATATCTATGCATCGTCCTTTGAAGCATGGATGAGAAAAGACTTCTTTGTATCCATGTACAACCCCAAAGCATCCCCGAAATTATTAATGATTAAAAGTAGGTGTGCCCATTGGGCCAAAGAAACATGTCCAAATAGTAGAAAATCATCAAAAAATATGAGATGGGAAACAATGGTCTTCCTCGTGGCCATTATACCTCTAAATATACCCCTATATCTAGCCTCTGAAATCTTCCTGCTCAAGCCATCAATAAATAGAAGAAATTATAACGGGGATAGGGACCATCCCTTTTGCAAACCCGAAGAAGCTTTAAAAAAAGGAGATGGCACACCATTTATCAGCACAACATAATTAAACAAAGTTATACATGCCATAATCCATTCCATAACCCCAACCGAGAGGCGAATTTTATGCATGATCATTCTAAGATATGCCCAGAAAACACAATCATAAGATTTGTGTAAATCCAAATTTAATATTAATGCCTCTTGCCTTCATGCCTTGATGAAATGAATACTCTTGTGTGTGATTTCCAATGCATCCTATGGATACTTATTCCCGAAGAAGTTGAACTATTCATGAGAGACACAATGCCATAGTTCATCCTTTATATGAGAAGCAATAATTTTATATATCATCTTATATGTGGTGTTGCACAAAGGAATAGGTCAGAAATCCAGGAATGTGGAGGCATTAGAAGTCATAGGGATGATAACATTAAAGGTCGAGTTAAAGAACCTGAGATGTTGCAACCAATCCTTGCTTCCTCAACCATCATTAGAAAATCATGTCCCATGATATCCAAGAATTGAATAAAATTTCCATAGTCCATCCATCTAACCTGGGGCATCTATCCTTCGAAAATGATTTCAGGAAAAAAATGATTTCTTCCATCAAGATTAGACCTCTAACAACCTTATCATCCTCCTCATAGGACATGTGGGGATATGATTTGATAAAATCAAGTTGTTTATCAATATCAACTCCGATCCAAGCCTAGAAAATTTCCTCAAAAAATCTAGCAACTTTCTTTTTTATGTCTTGCGGTTTGGTGATTTATTTCCCTTCACCATCCAATAATTCCTAGATAGTGTTCATATACCACCTCCGAGAATAAAATTGGTGAAATAATTTAGCATTTTTATCACTAACTTCGATCTAGGTCACATGACTCTTTAATATTTGTGTTTCCTCTTGTAGCCACAAAATGTGATGCTTGTGCGCTTCAAGTTCCATGATCGAATCATGATGCTCCTTAGATAAACAAATCCAGGACAAAAGGGTCATATAACCTTGTCATTTCTCTCTCAATACCCTATAATACTTCTCTTTGTTGTCATTTTTTAAAATTTCCTAGCATTGGACGTCTTGTTTTAAAGCCCTCATTTTATCACCCACATAACCCATCCAAGAGGTCCCCTTAGAGTAAGTCATAAAGGTCCAAGTCTTTTGCACTAGATGAATGAAATTTTGGTCCCCAACCCAAGAGTGATTAAATTTGAAAGAGGTTCCTTGCCAAGCATAGTCTCCTTTCCACTGTTAAAAAATCAGAGGCTAGTTAGACAATAGGGCGGGGGAAACCCATGATTTCATATATCCAAGTCGTTTCACCATGTTTTTTTCTAACAAAAGATCCAACATCTTAGCATACTATTTGGACCAGATCATCCATTTTGCCAAGTTGGGGATAGTGGGCTCAGAGGGAGGCCCACAAGGAAATTCTTGTCAAAAATTTCTTGGAAAAAAGGTCCCATAGGGTCCATCCTCCATCGAGACTGCCATATTCTAGTCCCATATATCGTGAGGTTCATGTCCCCCACCACAATAAATGATCCAATCTTCTGTAAGCCATAATCATCCAAACTATTCCATAAATCGATTCTAGATTCATACAGAGCATAAGTAATTATGATGTCCTGATGATGAACCACATTAGTTGGTTTAAAACTTTGATGTATAAATTTCTTGTAGATTCAAATTACTTATGTAATATGCTAAAAAAAAATTACATTAATCTACTCTACTCGTCAACGGAAACAATTAATCAATTAAGAAATCACAAGATAAACATGATACAAGATTCAATCACATATGCTCAAAGATTTATCTAAGGGGAAAAAAATTGCTCAAAACCCCTTCCTATCTCTATTGCATTAGTAAAAAAATAGAGAAGAAATACAATGGTTTTTCAAGTCTAAATAATCTTTACACAAGTATATTCTATCTAACTACCTCACAAGCTGACTCTAGCCAATACTTAGCCAATTCTACTACCTTCCAAGGTCCCATTTCCTTGCGTTGTTTCTCAAGGCATTAGCCCCCTATTAATTAGGGAAATCCCCATCCTGAATTGTGCAATCCCTATAAGACCTTCTCAAATCTCCGATCTCAACTAGCTACTAAAATTTCATACATGTATGAGTTAATTATGGTTTATTTATTAGTTACCTGGTTGAACACTAAAGTTGCACCCTACTGTTAGACCTCCTACTAGTTCCTCCAATAGTTGGAACTAGTTTAACTGAATTTAACTCAATTTAACTGAATTAAATTATTACAACTCAAATCAAACTCAACATAGGCTCTTAAAATTTAGGAACCACTCTACATGACTTAATTTAGGCCCTCAACTCAAATTAACTAAGCCAACTAAGTGAAATTAACTTAGTGAACACATTCTTGTTGTCTTGTGATGTGGAATTACAATTTTATCCTAATTTAATTCAAGGGAAAATTAAATCATGATTTTCTTGTTGCCATTTTCAACACTCCCTCTCAACAAGAAAGGGATAATCAGATACCCCAATCCCGTCTCTATGGAAATCAAATTTTCCTCTTCACAATGTGTTGGGAAAGGGTCTCCTAAGGTTAATTTTGGGGAAAAAACCCAAGTTTTGTTGTAAATAATGTAAAGTCTCTGCAAGTTATGGTCACAGAGCACGTAGATAGTAAAGTGTCATAAAGGGTTTTACCCTTGTTCCATGTAAGTTGTGTCGACTTTTATAGATCTACTCATGGTTCACAGACCATGGGATTGTATAAGTAGGAGAGTCTTAGAGAGTCTAAGGCATGATAAGGATCAATGATGAAGATGAATGTAATGGGTCAATAGAGGCAGAAGAGTGAATAAGTCTTAGAGTAGAATAGAGGCTCTGCAGTTGTATGCGTAGAGGCTTAGAGTAGAGTCCGCAGCTAAGTACGTGGACCCCTGTACCTGAATGCACAGGGAATTCTTGAGTCTGTAAGAAGAATTGAAGTATTAATAAAGAGATTATTCCATAACTTCCTGTGTTTTGTCCATTTACTCCTGTTATGAATGAATGCACTTTTATGCTATAATGAATGATGGGTTATGAAGTAATACTCTATTGATGCATGAATTTACATAATTGATGTTGTTATATGAACACACTTAATATTAACTGTTTACGTGAAGCATATCTTATTTCATGTTAAAGTTCTCAACGCTTAGGTCAATCTAGGTAAAAAACAGGATTAGGAGTAATCACATAGGCACGTAAGTGGTTGATTCACCTATTTAGGGTCTGCAAAAGCTAGTCGTGAACATTTGCAGAGATATTGTAGCTGATTAAGGGTAGTTATATTGATAAGCCCAAAGGGCTTATCAATCTGTGCGAAGGCACGTTTAGGGCATAAAATGAGATTACACTAATCTCTGGGTGCAGAAACTTGGTTCCAGCATCCCCACATATTGCTATAGGTGAAACTTCAATCTGTGCTCCGCGAATTGATGTCAAAAGGGCCAGTAGTGTAGGGATTTATTTGGAAAAACTAACTCTAAACCTGGGTTAGGACCTACTAAGCCGACAAATGGTTCTATTGTCGGGACCAAGATTTGCATAAAGAGATGTGTAATGTTGCATCACTAGAATCCAACAAAGAATGAAATTGAGGAGTGGTTGGATAGAAAGATTCATGAATTTGCGGCACAAGAAAATAGAAATCCACGCCTGACAAATGAACAATGGTTGGATAGGTATATGTACATAGAGATACACAAAATTTTCTTATGTTCCTTCTCAATCGAACTATACGAGTGGATTACGAAATTAGCAGACGACCAGGGAAGGTGGAGGCTTAACAGTCCAATAGTGTGGACCCCAGAGCCAGTGCAGAGATTGGAAGCCTATGAAGATAAGATTGTGTGCACTATTGATCACTGGCTTGATTGCGTCATAGGAGGATTTGTGACAGAATTCATGATCGATAGCTCGGTCAGTTACAGCGAAGCGGAGTGACGCTTTTTCAAGGGGCCACGAGGTAAGTATTTAAGATATTTGAATACTTGGCTTAAGATGCTTTTGTGTGAAAAGAAGGTTATGCCATTACTTTGATATTTTGAGCTACGCAAAGTGGAAAGTTCTTTAGGGATATGTTGTGCTCTGCAAACAACCCCCCATTTCATATTATTTTTATTCATAAAACATTAAAATGTGAAATGGGTCCCTTCAAAATAAAGATGATATCACTACTTTTGTTTAAAAGTCCGATAATCAAATGAGCGCTTTACAAAACCCTTTTAAACAATATCCATTTAAAAGAAATAAAGAAAATCTTCGTCATTGCGATAAAGCGATAGCAAGATCGCATATCGTAATGACATAAGGGACATATATAAATGGCACAAGGTTTTCTGCTGATGCGATATTGCATTCGGCGATCGACGATCGGCGATATCCAATGCACAACCAAAAATGCCCCATACCATTACCCCGATGCGATGAGCTATCGGCGTTCGGCGATCGGCGGGTCCCCTTTGTTTGAGTCTCAATGCACATAAGCCTTTCGCTGATGCGATATCGCATTCGGCGATCGGCGATACTCGATGCACATTGTTAAGGCAGACTTGTTATAACACCCGATGCGATGCGATAAGGCACGGTTTTCAATAGAAAGCTGTTAAAGTGATTGGAAAGCTCAATTTACTCATATTTAAGGCATAATCACTTCTGCTCGGCCGCCAATACGTCCATTGCATGCTTAAGGAGATTTCACGACCGAATAATGATATAATGGGCATTTATAAGGTGGCAGGTTTTATACGGCCAATTAATGGATTCATGTCTTAAAATCTTTCCATAGATTATCTCCGCGCCCGTTTTAAAAGCTGAATATATTGCTGCGCATCTATTCATTTGTTATCAATTGCAAGTTTTTATCACTATCTCTTTGTGTTACGCGCAATTGCCTCTCTGTGCAGAATTCATTCATAGACAGGAGTTCGGGCATGATGGGTAAGAAGTCTAAGAAGACTGCGGGTGCTTCCAATCCACCAGTCGCAGGACAAGCCGCTGCAAATAGCAAGAAAGGCCTAATATCTAATACAACATGCACAGGCCTCACCAGAGTAACTTGGCAAGGTACTTATGACTTAATTGAGGCCGAGAAACCAAAGCAGACGATAGCAGAAGCTACCGTGGATTCATTACGGAAGTCAGGCTGCACTCTCAAGGATTTGGCTGATTCTTTCCTCCACAGGATAGCAGCCAGGGAGCAAATTCTCCCATATACAGACATTGTGCGATGGGCAATTGAAGAAATCGCCATCATGGACAGAACTTTTATCACAAAGAGATGGGAGGATTTTCGGATCGTTCAAGGCAGAAGAATTGAGGCAAATGTATCATTTACCCGAGTCGGAGAAGATACACAACAACGCCTTCCTGGAGAAGTTTGTGAGAGAAAATGAGATTGAGTCCGAACCTATCAAGGATTGGAGGCAAAATCCGAATAAACACAAGCACGAATCTTCCGGTAAGTACTCGATCGATTGTTTGGCTTCTCCTTATTGCTATGCGGGTATAATGATGTGTAGATTATGGGGTTTACACGACTCTGCTAGTTTTACCATTGAAATGGTTCCTCTTATGGAGGCAACAGTGAACAACATAATTATGGATTGGGCTACTATCCTTTCGGATAAACTAGCAGTAGTTGTTCGTGACTTTAGGAATAAGACTATAGTCACTGAAAGAAAAATTCCCCCATTCTACTATAGTGCATATATCCTAGATACCTTATGTTTCAATTCCGAATTCCCTATTCTTGGTTGGAGATGGACTGCACAAGGCCCCTCTCCCATTCATATATATCACCGAAAGTTGTGGAAGTCATCCTATAAAAACCACTTGTATCAAATCTGTAATGGCTTCATGGTTCCCATTTATTATTCAATTTTTGATAAACCCATTTCAAATATTTCCCACCTAGCCTCCTTTGATTTGCCAGCAGTGGCTAGTTGGTTTGGAGAAGAGCATTTTACCTATATCAGAGTCTTCGGCAGCCAAGCCAATCCTCATATCCTCCCTTTATATGTTCCTGATAAATTGCTAGCAAGGGAAATTGCATATCAGATTACAGCTGAGAGTACTACACAAACTCTCAAAAAGGAAAAGAAAAAAGGCTGGCCCACTTTTCCCTTAAGGTGTGGTGTCTTTACCCTACATGATATCAAACATGCGGAGAAGGAGGCCACAAAGATTCAATCTTTAGCTCTGGCTACAATCCCAAAAAGGGCATTTGATCCAAAGCTAGTTTCCCATGCCGCATTAGAACATGCCAAATTAACAACGTTTAAACATAAAGAAGATATGTTCGATGACCTGTTCTCTTCAAGTGAAACAATAGGTCAAGCCAAAGAACTCGCCAAGATGAAATACAATGATAAAGGGTTAACTGAGTTTAATAAACTTAGAGAGCAGAGGTTGCAAACTCTGCCTCTAGATTTATTAGCAACAACCCCAGCGGCATCATCAAGCGAACCTGGTCGGAAACAGACAAAGGAACCTCCTGCTGCAACAAAAGATCATGATAAGGAGCGGGAGGAACAATAGAGGAAAGAAAAAGAGGAAAAGCAGAAGAAGGAGCAGGAAGAACGACTAAAGGAAGAGCGTGAGGATAAACAGCGAAGGGAACAAGAGGAGCAACAGAAGAAAAAGCAGGAAGAATTGCAGAAGGAGTCTCAAACTAAACAGACCACCACCGATACCAACGTGGATACTATCACAGACCCTGAATTGCTACAGGAATGGCAGCAGTTCGATTCCTTCATCAGTGGAGGAAAAGGCTCTAAAGATACAGACACTCCTAAGACCAGCGATATGCGAGATGATACTTCATCTCAGGTTCTGAGTGGAACCAGCGGCCCACCTAAATCTAAAGACATTGAGATAATTCCGAAAGATCCTAGCGATCAAATCATTCTACAGGTAGAAGATATTCCTCCATTGGATGTTTTCTACAGCCCGAGGCATAGAGCAGTGGTAAAGCGGTCAAGGAAAAGACGAAGGATTGATCAACCTTCTATCTTTCCAGAACAAACGGTCACGGGTAATGTAGTATGCAAGGAGAAACTAGACCCCTCCGATGATCTAACTAAATTGTCACAGTACGCTGGAGCCTATTCAGCTGCAAAAATCAACAAAGCATCAGAGGTAAGTCTTTTATTAAAGACTAAAGACCAAGAAATCTCCACATTACAGACATAATTGGCCGAGGCAAAGCAGAGCGCAGCGCAAGCAGAGGAGTAGTTGGTGGCACAACAACAGCGGACAGCACAGGCAGACGAGCAATTATTGGCACAACAACAAATAAATAATCAATTGGCCTAGCAATTGGAGGTGGAGAAGCAAAGGATCGACCAGGCTGCGATCCAGAAATAGAATGAATTAACGGAGGCATTGGAAAAGTTGAAAACAGTGAACGAGCAAATGGTGAATACCAAGGATGAACAAATCGCTCAAATGACATCACAACTAGAAAAGATAAAAGGAGCATCGCATGTGACAGAGTTCAGAAAAGAAGCATCATTGATAAACAATGCACTAATATCTGAAATTAAACTCTTATGTCAACAGATCGCTCAAGAAGAGCCACTGTGCGAATTAACTACATCCATAAATGAGCAGGTAGAGAAAGCTAGGGATGATTTAAACCAAGCCAACGAGGCTATTACTGCACATCTTGAATGGAAAGATTCGAATTTGGGAAAAACAACTAATTTTCCCAGGATACTTGAAGTTCATAAAGATATACTTTTCACAGAAAGGCACACTCAGGTGTTGAAGGCAGAGCGAGCAGCTTCAAGATGTAGATTAACTTCTAGCAATTTAGTTGATTTAGTTAACAACATTCTCTACTTAGCAAATATGATTTCCCAGTGTACACCAGGAAAGATTACAACAACAAATGCATTGGAGCAATCATGTTATCCTGAGCTAGAAGAAAGAGGAAGATTAATCGCCGGGATTAATAGTTTAAACATGGAAGCATATTGGCACTTCCTAGTTAAGCCTCATACACAAAGAGCCGCCCTGAAATGTTTAACAGATGCCATCGAGTGTATTATTCCCGACATTCAAGATGCCACCTATGCTGCCCAGCTCAGTTCGTGCCTCAACAAACCTTCGGAAATTGAGCCAATGCTTGCCATTAATCAGCTTAGATTCAAAGGAAAGCAGCCGACTCAATGAATCATCCTCCAGCTCCCCAGATCGTCAGCCAAAATAGGAACAAAAGTTATTGATATCAGTTTAAGTAGCATTTCTGTTTAATAGATATTTAGATTAGTATTGTATTTATAGACCCTTTCATGTTTTTAGAAAGGGTCATAAAATTTTGTAAGAGACTTAACAGACTGAAGTTTGCACTACTGTGCTTCAGCCCATTATTCTTTTATGAAACTCGACCAGTTGTTCTTACTTTAATGAAGGAATTTCTTTATACAATTGTGCACTATTGCCGTTGATTGAAGAATGTTTATGCGTTAAGGGAAGAACTACACATAGCGATTGATATCTGGGAGTGGCAAGCAGCTCATATGGTATTTCTATCTGTGTCTGAAGTCATTCTGTTTATATGAATTGTTATGTAATTATTCTTGCTATCATTGATTATATGCATGCGCTATAATAGCAAATCTCATTCATTCCACTATTGGGTGTTTAGCGATGTGCCTTTGCTTTTAAATCATGTGTATGATGATGATATAAATGTATAAAGTGTGGTAATTTCGCTTCAATCACTCTGCTTAACTATTTAAGCACATCAATCTTAAATGATTTAATACCTATGTTGTGAAGACATAGTCATCTATATGCTTGTCTTTTAGACATAGAGCATCAAAAGCTACGCTTTAGAGCTCAATAGATTCTCGGGATAGTTTCATTTACTTATATTTCTGTCAATAGTTTTAGCCTTTTGCTCACCACTAGTGTTATCTATAAATCATTCACTCATCCCATTTATCTATTTCTGGGAAATTGGTCCCATTACCCCCAGTCGGAGCCACTATCCCAAATGGAAAAGGAGCTGCACTAAGGTCCAGACCGGGTGGTTTCCCCAATGTTGTTGTAGCGATTTTCGAGGCATCAACATTTTTGGCACTAGAAGGAGGGCAACCGACTATGAATGGCAAGCAAACCCAAATCTACAAGCCATTCTAAGAGTAATTCTCCCTCCAATTCTCCTAGTTATTCTCGATCGCATGCTGGTTCTCCAACGCGCAATCAAGAGAACAGGAATCAACTACCACTGCTCACACCCATCATACTCCAGAACAATTGAGTCTTGAATCCCCTGAAGTTCAGTCTCTTATCCACAAACTTCAGAGCTTCTCGATTTCGCCACAAAGATCTGAAGTATCACAAAGAAGTGCGACTTCGCAGTTCAATCTTTCTCATCCACTTACCAGACTTCAAAGTGAAAAGCTTGGTATTGAACCCATTGAGTTCCCTTTACCCGAAAGGAAAAGGGCCAACAAATATACTGAAGGGTCTGATAGTGGAGAGCTTTCATCCACATCATCCATTTCATCTCCCCATCTGCAAAGTCAAACACCCACTCCTTCATTACATATTGTTGTCCACCAGGGAACAGAAGCCTCAACATCTCAATCTGCTCACCCCTCGATATCATCTACTTCCCACACATCTGGAATCCCAATAGTAATACCAACCACCGGTACTATTACAATGGTAGATCCATGGACCAGGCCTAGTGCAGTCAATATGCCTGCACCATTGCATCCTTTACCAGATGCTCCTAAAAAATGGCTCCCCAAATTTAATCCAGATGATGGAACCCAGGCCGAAGAACACATCAATAATTTCATGTTGTCGGTCAACTTGAAAGGGGTAACACAAGAAGATGTTGTTGTTAGACTTTTCCCTTATACTTTGCAAGGATCAGCAGGATCCTGGTATTTCTCTTTACCCTCTGGTTCCATTACCAGTTGGGATACCTGCCAAGAGCAGTTTCTTACTAAATACAGAGATGATAGGTCCTTGGCAACTTTAATAAACGATCTCTCCAACCTAAGAATAGAGCATAGGGAACCAATTAAGGAATTTAATGCTGGCTTCAATAAACTCCCAAACAAAATCCCTATAGCTTCCAAACCAAGTGAACAAACTCGAAGCGAATGGTATATCATTGCCCTGCCTGCCAATATAGCCATTTTTGTAGATAGGGCTAGGAAACCTACATTGGCAGAAAATATGAAAGAAGCACTTGATGTGGAAAAACGCATCAATTCCTTAGAAAAGAAAGCTGCCTTGGAAGACAGAAAAGCTAAAAAAGTCTCTTTTAAAGAAGACTAAAAGAAGAAAAGCCCAAAAGACCCATATGACATGGAAGGATTGCAAAAGGTCCTGAAAACTTTGTCTAACGAAATGATTGACATAAAGAAACAGGTGGCCGAAACTTCAAACAAAAGACCATTTAGGACTTATAAGAAAACTGAAACAAAGCCACCCAATGTCATATCTAATGTAGATTCAGACCAGGAGGAGGAAGAAGAAGAGGCGACCCCACCAACTGACGATGAAGAAGAAGTAGCTGAGTGTCATGAAATGTGGGATTTTATACTCCCCAATTCTGATACCGATAATGAAGAAGAAGCCTTCCCAGTCACAACCAGAAGTAAAAGTACTTCTGAACCTGCCCAGGAGACTTCAAAGAAAAGAAGTGCAGGTGCTGCTACAACAAAGGAAAAAGTACCTCCAAAGAAATCACCTGCAGTAGTCCCCCAAAACCAGCCTTCAACTTCTAATTCCCCTTCAACATCTAAGACGTTAGTGGTATCCGATTCAATGGAATACAACATTGTTGATGACATGAAGAAAACTAAGGCAAACATAACTATGTTTGAGCTTAGCAAGCTAAAGCATCAGCAAAAATTACTTCTTAAAGAATTGAATGTTGTTCCCTCTACTCCACTTCCTAGTTCAAAAGCTGCTAATGATTCAGGCCAATCCCCTCCAGGTATGGTTGAAGCTACAGATTCAGTCCTAATCGGGGACAGGTCAAGTTCTCATACTCCACCATTTCTTCTGACTTATGAAATCTACAACAGAAACCTGCACAACTGTTTAATTGACTCAGGGGCATCTTCTAACATAATGCCAGCTTCAGTTTGTTCCAAATTGAACATAGAGCCCCAGAAGTCTGCCATCCATATTGTTCAATTAGACAGAACTAAGGTGCAGGTTGTCGGAGAAATTAATTCCGTAACTATCAGGTTGTCTGCTGATCCCAGAATAGTACAAAGGATTGACATTCTAATAGCTGATATACCTGAGTTTTAAAGGTTTGATTTTGAGTAGAGATTGGTCCGAAAAATTGCATGGGTATATTTCTACTGATTGGTCACACATGTGGCTTCCTTATAAAGGTAAGCCAAATCAAATAAAGATTGACCGAGAAAAACATGACCCATACAGTTACAGATTTTGAGAAAGAAAACCATCCCGTAGCTTTCAACAACAACATTTTGGGAAATTACTCATCAGAGTCATTCTTTGGCAACTTTGTTGCCCAACCCTCCCCTTTCTCAGTTAATCATTTTACATCTCAAATTGAAAAATTTTCACAAGCAGATAAGTCTAGGTGTTTCAATGGTGATGAGAAAACTGTAAATATGACTGTTAATACTCCTTTATTTTGGTCTTTGTATTTTGATGGCTCCAAGTCTAGTGAAGGCTCGGGAGCAGGATGCATCTTGGTTAGTCCACATGGGGAAAAGACAATGCTGTCTTGCAGATTA